>VDFB02034597.1:0-11311 GCA_007258455.2 Sequoia sempervirens
GAAAGATAAGACAACAAAGGTCAAGGAGGATGATAAATCTCCCAAGATCTAAGATCTCATGGTAAACCAACAATGGCACATAGATACACATGCCTATGTTAAATATGTAGTAACAAGATAAGATACACAAGCATACAATGCCAAAATTAATGCAAAGAGAAAGAGGGGAGGGTGGATCAAGCCTCGACTATTTTTTCTAATTAGTATGGATCAAGCCTTAGATATTTATCTAAAATCATTCACAATTGAAAACCTGTTGTCCACTATGCAAACAAAATGTACTCACATGGGCTAGTGAAATCCATTGTCCTCTAGGTGAGCTCCAAAAAGTGGCTAATGGGAAAGTAATGCTAGGTATAGGATCCCATTGTACTGACCATACCAAAGTTATACCTACTAATAACTTTGATAAGGTGCAACAAAAATGGTCACAAGGCTAGCAAGCTATGTTATGCTAGGCAGTCATAAAAAGGCTCTATTAGCAAGCAAGTTGTGTTATGCTTGTTGCCCATAAAAAACATAAAGGCTCCACTGGAAAGAAAGTTGTGTTATGATTGGTGGCCTCGATACATGCAATAGGATATTGAAGGGGTTTTTCTTAGTTCATGAAAGGTCTCACCTTAGGGAACATCATGCCTAATGTCTCCAAGAGAGGACTAGTCAAGGATAAAATATTCACAACATAGGGAATGTAATTCGTAGCATTACCACTAAGAGGAATGCCATATGTCAAGAGAGGTCACAATATTGAAGGAAATCAAACCCAACGACACCACTAAGAAGACACATCACATAAAGTAAGAAGACCACACTTTGAAGTAATCAATGAGTGGGGACATGTGTGCCCCCACTTTAAATAAATTATTAAAAACCATGTGAGCAATTACTTTAAAGTAGAATACAATAAATTCTAATACATGAGAGCTTTATTCAGAAAGCCTTATGTAACACATGTTTCTAAGATAGAGCTACATCATGAAAGAAGGTTTCCCTCCCATATGCAATCCTAAGATAACAAATAAGGGATCCATGGATTTGGGGTCAGTGTTTTTCATTTTTGTAGTAATATAATCGAGCTTGGAATCATCATCATTCCATAAATAACTCATGGAACAATGAGCACAAAGGAATAATTACACATAAAGAGAGATAAAAAAGGGAAAGGGAAGCTTTTGGGTTAACATGGAAGAAACCTGAATGTCTCGATGCCTTGTGTCATCCCCAAAAGGAAAATACAAGACAAAAGATAAAGGTTATGATAGATAGAAGAATGTAGAGACAAACAAAATAATGTCACAATAGATTCACTTCCTTTGTATCCTTGTAGCAATGGAGTGACAAGGGTCATCCAAACTAGGTTCACAAACATATAAAGACACACCAAGCAACATTGTATGGGGATCACATTACACACATGCAATCACAAAGAACAAAAAGAGAAGAAAAATATAATACTAGTATGGCATATGTGAGTCAACCTATAGTAGGTCATCCACATCCTAATCTTGTTCATCATATACATAAGGTGGATAACTAGCCAAATGGAAAACAAAAAGTGTTGTACTCGGAGCATCACCTAGTTCAACATGTGGTGAGTCACTCTTTATAGGAGGACCATCACAGTTGTTATCATCTAAGCTCATGGAAGAGGAAAACAATAAATTTATCTCATTATGCACTTCCTCATCAGCCTTAGAAATCTCATCATCATCATCCAAGTTAATCATAACACGAGGCCTAATGATAATTTATATTGAATTTTCTTGTTGTTTTTGTTTTGGAAAATGTGGAGATTCATCATGCATTGCTTCAATTGGTGGTTGGTCTTGATTTTCTATTTTATTCTCTTCTTTTATCTTACGATCAATAGCACGACATCAATTCCTATGCTCTTTAGCATTTATATTTCTTTTTTGGTGATTTTCAAGTTGTAATTATGTAGGAGTGGGTTTATCAACCATATGTTTCTTTTCTTCCCACAAGGGAGGAATGAAAGAAACCATGGGAGCTTGTTCAATCACTTTCTCTTTTTCTTTATAAACTTGTTTGATCTTGAGGGACAATAGGACTTATGCCATTATCTCATGGTCCTTTTTAGGAGATAGAAAAATGGTTTGTCATGGGTTGGTATTGGTTACCTGGAAGGGCTTTTGGTTCAATCATGGTTTCATCAATGATAGGAGGCTCAATCATGGGTTGATGCATGTTGCTAAGGGATAATTCTACAATGCGATTTGCCTTGAAATTCGGATAAGATTTAAAAAATAAGACTTCCCAAGGCTTAATAGGTTCCATGGGTTCAGGCGAAAAGAAATCCAATGAGAAATTTCCACAAGAAGATAAAGGATTAAAGCCACTATGATGCACAATAAATATCTCATTTCCAAATGGAAACTTTAATAATTTATGTACCACCAATGGGATGAAATCCATGGAGCATAGCCATGGGTAACGAATCTTCACACAAAATTGGTTTGATGATAGGATGATGGAGAATGAGACATTCAATTGTTTCGGTCCAACTTTTAAAGGAAGAGTGATTGAACCTATCATAGGGAAAGTAAAACCATTATCCATGTTGATCCATGCTTTTGGTTGTTCATAAGATCTTGATAAAGTTCATGCACAAATAATAATTCCTTAGTGATTACATTCTCTACACACACAAGATCAATTAATATCCCATTAGTAGGCTTTCCATTGATTCTTCTGGAAATATAAAGAGGACCATCAGGTGCACATCTAATTATGTCATTTTGTGAGAAATCAATTCCAAAGAGAAATTTGGTTTGGACCTTATGAGTATGAACATCAATGAAGCCAACCACACATTCTAAGTCTCCTTCATTTTCATTTATATTGTCATTATTTATATCTTCAATTTTGTCAACATTCATCACATCATTCTTGGTATTGGTAGCTTTCACAAAAGAGATATTATGATTTGGTATGGGATTGGTAAATATTTTAAAATTTTGGTTGGGTGGGGCAATAGAATTATTTCCTTGATCATCAACACCACCAATATGGATGTGATTAGAATCAATGAGGTCTTGCACAATATGTTTGAGATTCTTACATTGTTTTGTATCATGTCCATTTTGTTGGTGATAATGGAAAAAGGCATTCGAGTTGAAGTTTGGAGGTAAGGTATTAGTTGTATCAATGGATCTAATAGGAGGTAAGGTAACTAAGTTCTTACTTATAACTTGCAACATGGTGGAGTGAAGGGTATTAGTTAAAGGGGTAAATTTTTGGTTCCTTTCCCTAAATTGATATGGATTTGTCATTTTTATAGTAGCCACTTGGGAGTTAACATGTTGATTTGTTTGAGGTGTATTTATTTGTAAAATTCCTTTATTTTATTTATTGAAAGGTTGGAGATTGTTATGGGACATGACTTCATATTTCTCAGGATGGTTAGAAGGAGTTTTTACTTCATGATGACTAACTAAATTATGATGATCATGAAGGGCCATGAATAAGTGTGTAAAGGAGGTAAACTTTAACATCTCAAGTTTAGCCTGAATATTGGTATTAAAATTTTCTATGAACATTATTTGAAGGTCAACATCATGAATCTTAATTTTTATTTGTGAGTAAATAAATTGGTATCGTGCTATGAAATTAGTGACCTTTTCATATTTGTTCTATTTATGTTGTGCCTATAGCACACACGCCCCGTTCAGAATGGGGACCCTCTCTATTTTTTCCTTTGTCGGGTCATTTTTTTCTTCGCCTCATTTTGCATGCACCTACTTTTGAGCTTAGAGTGATTAAAAGCCCTAAATTCATTATCCTTAGTTGACCAAAATTCACCACCCAAAAAATTTTATAGTCCCTGGTTCTTGTGGAAGTTTCCATGCAGACTTCCCTTACCATTTTTCCTTGGCATCCTCTAGCTCTTGTGGGTCCATCCTTGTGGGCTTCCCCTTGCACAATGCTATCTTCTCTTCACCATTTCATTGGTGGCCAACTCGAGACACTCGCTCGCATGGTAGGTATCGTGCTCTTCTCGACCTTCATTCCTTCATTGCTCCTAAATGACAATGTTTTGAGGTCCTTCCACCTTGCAGGCTCTGTCGTTCCTATCACTGGACTGTCAAACTTTTTTCCCAGCTACCCCATCGACCGCTGTACATGCATTCAATGTGGGTAATTAATGCACTTTTTACTATAAATAGGTCTGCCTGACTTTTCATTTTTTACCTTTTTCTAGTTGGAAATTTATCAAAGCGAAAAATGATCACACCCATTTTGCCCACACAAGCTTGCAAGGGATTTGAAACTCAACCTTCATCGCTTTTCTTTGTGCCTTCTAGGTATGTCTACCACCGGTCACTTAGAACTCATCCCTTGTGAGTTAAGTTTTTTAAAATTAATTGAAAATCTCAAAGAAAAATCTTGAAATTACCTGGAGGCCACCTTGGCAATCTGTTCCGCACTCAAAACCATTTAAGATTTAACTAAAACATTCAAACTAAGCCTTTAAAAGAAAATGTGGGACTTAGCCCCATTGGTTCTATTCTTCATAGATCCTTGAATCCCTTGCGGCCTACATCCTCATCACCACCGCTCGAGAAAAACCTAAGTCTTGCACTCATGTGGGTCTGCCCTTTCGAGCCACCACATGTGGGTGGCTGCTGCATCATTGTTGTCCTAGTTGAAACTTGGTGTTAGAGTGATTAATGAAAAAACCCAAGTCTCTAGGCTCTCGCAGGTCCACCTTTGTGGGCCACCACATGTGGGTGGCCCCTATCTCACAACCGTTCTCAAACAACTTATCCTTTCCAATTTCTCCTGTCACAAGTCTCAATGAAGTCATTTCCACCAAACGACGAAGCACACATAATCCTAGTATGAAAAACCTCCTTTGTGGGCTACCATCCATGGCTCACTATTTGAGAACACCATTCTCCAACATCCAAACCAAAACTTCTCCCCGCATCGTGCATCTTGCCACCCTATTGGTCGTTCATTGTTTACACAAGCAAAACCTGAGTTAAGCCTTCTTTGCGGCCTATCCCATGTCGGGCACTCTCTGCTCTTCACCTTTGTTTTAAATGCCCCTCACTAAGCAGAAAAGTTAATCCTTTTGTCCACACGATGAATCCAATGATCCATGACTCCGTCCTAGGTTTACAAATGAAATAACCAAGGTAAAACGTCCTTGCGGGATAAACCTTGCGGGGGTCCTTCTGCGGACCACCCCGCCATCGTTTCTGCTCTAAAACAGTCGAGGAACCTCATCTTCCCACATTGCAGACTCCGCTCAGATCATTTCCATTTGAGTCTTCAGTGAAACAAAAGCTAAGTCTGGCATCGCATGTGGATCCTTTCTTGCGAGCCATAGCCAGCGGCCCATTGTCATCTAATTGCCATTTATGAATGGTCATGCCCTCCCTTGTTCCTGTGGTGTGGATCTTGCTTCTTCTTCTACTGTGTGAACCCACCTGAAGAAAAGTGGCCAAGTTAAATGTTTGGTGGGTGCGTCCATGCAGACCGCCTCTTACAAACTGTCGTCTTATCATCGCCATCCCTAAATGACCTTCACAAAATGACTTTTTTTCGGTCCCTTCGTACATGCCTCCAAGTGACTGAAACCAAGGGGACTTAGCTCAAACTGTCTTGACCATCTTTGGGTCTCACATTGTGGAACTCCCCATGCAAGTCTCCAACCCTTGATTGTCATTTCTCAATGGAAGAGCTGCAAACATCCATAAGACCTCCTACCCCCACATTCCTTACACCCACACAAGCAAGGTGACCAATTAGATGCCTTCAAATAACTATAATAGATTTTGTCACATTCCAAATGCCCTATTGAAGACCTTGACTTCCAAATCCCTAGTGAAAATTTTTGAGTGTGGGTAGCCGTCTACAAGTTGTCATGAAATCAACGTCGTTCTTCTCTTGACTGCTCCTGATGGCTCCCAACCCAGGAAAACCCACATCCCTGGGCCCACATTCCTGTAATTGATCCAAACGAGCCTCAAATGATGAATGATAATGGATTTTATGATCTTTTGAAGATGAATTGTTGGATCTAATCCTCATTTTGTAGGATTTAACTAACTCTTCCCTAATTTTTATGTGAATGTGCTTACTGCATCTTTGTATGCAAGATTTATGGAATATGTTGCGATACCATCAAGGAAGCCTACAAAAGCACCAAGAGGGAAAGAGGAGAAAGATCAAATGAACTACCAGTTCCATGGGGTCAAGTGCACCTCCAAAATCACTTCCACCTAGGATTCAGTGTCAAAGACTAATTTTAGGCATGTGGATATAGATGAGTTCTAACCAAGGGTGATGATCAACCCTACAAATGAAAATGCCTGGAAAATAAAAAAGAGTGGCCTTGCCAAGGTAGCTGGCTTCCCACCTGTGCTCGTTGCTCTAGAGTTAGTCATGGTATGTGGAGAATGCTACCATAGCAGTAGAAAGATCATTGACCATGATGGTAAAGTGTTGGAATATTTTTTTGCTAGATCTATGGGTGAAACATTCCATATTTCTACATTTGATGTGATAGAAGAAATTGATAAAAGATATGCCAAGAATATGTGGAAGGTGGACCCTCTAGGATGTAAGAAGTTGATAAATCAACATTGGTTGAAGGAGAAAAGGGGTAGTGCTACCAAGGTCCCACAAGAGCTATTCAAGAGAAATTTATATGAAGAGTACCATGACTTGGTTACCCTACTGAGTAGATTAATGGGCCTCCCTATTGCTGCCTTCTTTCAAGAATGGATGTTGTACTTCATTGAGGAGATCATCCGTGGCAAAAAAAATTTCCACTGGGTCGAGATGATTAGTGACAACATCCACAACCAACTTATGGTTGTGAAGAAAACATCATAGTTTTAGATGACTTCCTACTTTTTGTACCTCCTAGCAGAACCATTCCCATATAAGGGCCTTTTTGTTGCAAATAATCCAAATCTAGGGAGAGGAGAATTTAAAGTATATGATTGCTACCCCTAGCTACAATATAGGAATTTCAAGAGAGAATACAAGAGGGTAAATGATGCCTTAATTGGGAACATCATCGGACTCCTTGGGGGAGACTTTGAGAGAAGAGCCTCGCATAGTAACCAAGCATTCATCTAGAGGTTTGAGTATTTGTATATACAGTTCCTGAAGTTTACATACATTAGAATAGAAGGGTTCTCTGAAAGGCCCTACAAGCTACCATGATACCCCAATGATCGAATGATCCTATTGGTGGTCTCCAGACAATTGCAAAATGCCCATTCTCTACTAAGCAAAAAAATAGAGCGGGGATCCCATATCCCCTAACCTTTGGGAAAGGAATGTATGTTGTCCCCACTACCCAGTGTGCAGAGTATTTAGAGAAGGAATAGTGGAGTACAATTTGGACCTCCATACGGATCGACCAAGAATGGACCCCTATGGAAAATTAAAGAAGATGGTTGGGAGATAGTATGCTCATTAACCCACATATCAAAGACTTCACAAATTGTTACTAGCATGACAAAGTGTGAATGAGGGGCACTACATGTGGATGATGACTCAATTTTCATTTAATAAACTTGTTCCTTGTGCCCAATCAAATTGTAGAAGAGGAGGACACCATTATTGATGAAAGATTCAATGTCATGGCCGACTTACCACTGCCACTAATAGAATGGGATGAAGAAGAGGTCAATGACCTCAATATAGTAATGCGGCTAGTTGAGAATAGGAGTAGGAAATGGGTAGATGCCCAAATTTCGGCTTAAGGTGTAGGGAGTTGTACTAACCTATGGTGAGCTTGAAGATGAGCTCAAGAGTGAAACTAATAGCAGAGCAATGTCTACCCCAGCAGAGGAGGCACCTAAATTCCCTCTGATAACAAGATCAAGGAAAAGGAAGGATGTGCCCGAGCACCATCCCAAACACAAGTTATATACATGAAAGGCTATAGAGGGAGAATCCTCAAAGAAGGAAAAGAAAATAGGAGGATTTGTCAGTGAAATGCCAACAATTAAAGAGGATCCACAACAAGAGGGAGAAGAAGAAGTTGAGTGGCCACAATCACCACCTACCACCTCCATTCCCACCGTTGCTACTCCTCCACCTCCCGCATCTCAGGTATTACCTATTTTGTGTATGCCTACCGTCGATATCTCAGTCTACCTTGCTTCCACCTTTCCAATGGCCCAAATTATGGTGTTGTATTCCTCCTCGGCCATGACATCCCTATTGTCATCCGCCTCAATGCCTCCTCCACTGGCCACTCTCTCTACTCCAATGCATGTAATTTCCAATGCTAATATGCCATTGCTCACCTTGTTGGATGCCTTTACAAAGTACATGCAGGGAATACTTGTTGAAATAGCTATGGTGATAATGAATCCCATTGTTTAGGCCTTAATGGCCTAGATTTTTGTTGGCCTACCTGTTCCTCCACCACCTATAGAGCCGCCAAAGATGGAGGCCACCATGCAAATTTCTAAAGAAATGGAGAAATTCCAAAGGGAGGCTACTAAAGGAATAGTTGAGGAGCCCGAGGACCCCTTCAAAGATGATTATTTTGAACATCTAGAGGGCGGAGTGAATATAAACTTTGACAAGATGGCATTAGATGAAGAAAAGTCACACTCTTCTGAAGAGGATACTGAGGCTCTCAATGCAAAATATATCATAGAAACCTCAGATCAAGAGCTCAAAAAGGATTTGTCCCAACAACTCAAGGATATAGGTGAAAAGGCGAAAATATAATCTGGAAAGGCCACCCTCTATAGAAAAGGATGATACTAATGTCAATGTGGAGATACTCGGGGAGCTTCCACTAATTGGCCAAGACAAGGGCCTTATCCAAGAGGAAGAAGTGCCTCCTAAACAAGGAGAAGAAGAGAAAGAAGAAGATAAATAAAGGGAAGACACACCAAGAAAGATCCCTAAGCCTGAGTGCCATGTAGAGCTTGAACAAGAAGAAAGTAAAATTACCATCAAAATAAAGAGATCAGAAGAAATATGGGTTAAGACAAAAGAACTACTCAAGGTTTTTAATGAAAGGCCGGACAACAAAGCATGCTCATGAACAAAGGTGATCATGAAGATCACAAAAGGAAATTACTGAATAGCTAAGAGGGCTAGAAAGCCCTCATTTATCCAAAGGCTAGAGTTGAGGCTATACTAGAAAGAGCACATACAAAGACGGGGAAAGAAAAGAAGCTAAGGGTCTGCTCCCATATCATAGTTGATGCTTTTGGATCGAGCACGATACAGATTGCTACCCCAATGCTAGATGAAGGTGAGGGAGCTTGCTATAGCATTTTGACAATCAACTTGGACCCTACAACAAGATAACAAAAGATTGATGAGTTCCAGGGGTTAGTGGTGATGATCGTGCAACAAATGGGTAAGGATCAGTCCTCTAAAGAGAAACTAAAAGTACAAGTAGCGGATCTCACCGCCTCTACTTAGTAATGGACATCCTTGGAGGAAGAAGCTCCAACAACCTCATCCATGCTCCCTCTTCTCTACCAAGAAGAGCTCAATCGAATGGAGAAAATGAAGAATTGGACTAAGGCCACTACAGATTTGTTCCAACAAGTGCTATATAATGGTGACATGGGCATATGCCATGTTGCTCGAATGTCTAATAAATTTTGAGATTTAAAAAAGTAGTTAGAGGGCACAAAGAAGACATGTCACTAGTTCATCGAGCTATACAGGGTCACCTATCCAAAGCTTGAGGCCATTCTCAAGATGCTCGAGAAGACATGGGAAAAGGAGCTGGCCCTCATGAAAGATGATCACTGGTTGGTAGAGACTTAAAAAATGGGCTTGTATCATAGGAGGGACAACCTAGAAAGAGTGTTGCATGAGGTTGAGCTTGACCTTAAATGGGTTGTGGAGCATAGAACAGACAACAGAGACTATCTTAAGTTGATGACTGATTATGACATGCCCGCCCTAGAGATAGATCTAGAGATGATCAAGCAATTCTTTTGTAAGAAGATGGAATAAGGGGCTATAGATGTGATAATGCTAGATTTCATGGACTTTTCTACAAGGGAATTCACTTAGTCCAAGCAAGTAATCAAGGCCATGCCCAAATTCACTAAGCATTGGGAGAAAATCACAGAGGGATTCAACAAGCTAACCTTTCAAGTCCTCCAATTAGACGTCATGGAATGGGACAAGCTTTAGGATTTAATTGGGAAATTTTTGGAGTATGCCACCCTTTAGAAGAATGAAGGAAAACCAGTGATTGATGATGATTTTCTGACAGTATAGCTAGAAAAAGAAAGTAGTCACTAGAAGACAAAACTGCTATAGTGTCAGAGCCACTAGAGGACAAAATAGGAATGAGACACAAATGTATTTTATAATGATATATTTTGGGGGTAATATTGGCCATTCATTTCACTTTTAGAAAATTATAAATAGCGGTCTCCTCTCATTTTCAAAGAGAGAGTTGAGTTGTGTAAAGACATGCTGCATAAATTTCAATAGAATTAGATTGTTTTGGTGGATTCTTATGTTTCTCACATGTTACATGATTCATCTTCTCAAAGTTAGAATTTATTTTTCTATTCTAAGTGTATCAAATTACTTTTAGTTGTTTAGTTCATGCTACACCTTGATAGTGTTGAATGTTATTATGTTGATGCCTTCCATGTTCATGCTTTTTTCTATTTATTGATGATGAACAATAATGTAAAGCTAGTCTAAACATTAACTCATTTCTTCACTTAAAATTCATCTTCCATTCATGCTTTATGGTGAATGGATAGCTAAAGAAACTATAGACCTTAGAAGATAACACTAGTTTCATGAGACTGTATGTTGTTTTGGTTTAGTGAACTTAGTTTTGGGAAGGTTGTCCACTATAGCATCCTCCATTGTCATTGTTCATCATTAGTTGTAGGTCTAGGAACTCATCTACCCCTTTTCCCTTTTGAATTTTCTTTGAAATAGTAGTTAAGGAAAAATTCTAGCATCATTGTATAGCCAAATCTGATGCTCAACATGGAGTTTTAAACTGCTTTTTTGAACTTGCAGCAATTGCACCCAACTTCCAGAATCTCACACAACTCCATTTGAAGACTCAATTAATCCCAACTTAGCAAACTATCCATGCCCTTTTTGATTACCAAAAAATAACATGAATCAACTGAGTTGTTTTGCAAGTCATGACTTGATGGCTGAGAGACCTTGGGATAATTTTCTGCAACTTGTTTGTAGGAAGTTGTCTTTCAAGAGAGGTAGTGCACTTGTGTGCTGCCTATGTTGAGAAGTGCAAAAACACCCATCAATAGTTTACATTGTATTAAATCAGCTAAGGTCATCTTAG
>VDFB02034599.1:0-43000 GCA_007258455.2 Sequoia sempervirens
GACCATCTACACAATACTAGAAATCAATCGTCTACTCCAGGAAGGTGCGATCTCTGCAAAAATATACTCTCTCCTCGAATCAGCACATGGAGAATTCGGTGCACATCCTCCAGGATGATCGCCATCTCTCCTATAAGAAGATTAAATGTGCATGTACATATCTGCATTCCATTGCTCGTAGAGAGCCATCAACATGGCATTCTGGTATCTCATGGGAGGCATAAGATATTCCCAATAGATTCCAATAGCTCAAGAAGATGCTCTATCTCCTTTGATGATAGTGTTGGAGCTAGATCTCTTAGAAGGCTCAACTATCTCCCTCCTAACCATTTTCATCCTTGGGCAGGTACCAATAAAATTTACACAAATATGCTCTAAAATTCATCTAAAATATTTCATTTTTATGTTTTCATCATGCAAGTGTGCTAAAGTTCATCTAGTTTTCTTTTCTAAAGGTTGTAGACACTTTAGAACCCTTTTGGGATATTCTGCAAAGAAATGGGACACTTTGGAAAGAAATGGGACAGTTTGCAAACAAAAGGGACACTTTGCGAACTTTTTTCCAAGATCCTAAATTAACCCATAAATGCATTAAAAATAATTATTAAATCATTACAAAATCACAAAATGAAGGTTGCAGAATCCACTCACCTCATGTTGATGCTCATCACATGCCACCTAGTCTCGGAGAACGTTCAATCGTGTAGGTGTGTACCTTCGTCTGCTCAACATTTTCTCGTCTCACTCGTCACTCTCAAGCTACAAGTAGGTAAAATGAAATAGTAAGTGAGAAATTACTTTCCTTTATCTCTTTTAACCTATTTCCTTTTACTATGCATTAAATTAGGGTTTCTTTTACCTCACACATTCGTAAAGTACTTTTTTCTTCAAACCAACATAATGGGAGCTAGGGAACTCCATTTTCGAAGCCGTTTGATGCGTTGGAATCATGATTCTACACCTGACATCGTCAAATTCCCATCGTTATGTGCTATGGTATTTGGAAATGTCCTTTGATATGATATTTTGGGTTTGACATGGCTAGATTTATGCCTTGATTCCACCTCTGTAAAGCAAGCAGAATCAAGAGGGGCATACATCTACCCTCGAATTTTGTTTCTAAGAGTTAGGAAAAAGGGATTTTGATAACTATTGAATTTGTGTTGTAGGATGCAGTTTCCTAATGTTGTGGTTGTATAGATAACTACATTGGGGGATTCATTCTCCTAGCTTTTGAATAAAGTAATGTGCATTGTTTAGAATACTTTAGCTTGCATATGCACATAGAGTCATATGGGAGCTAAAGTGGGGGCTTAATGTATTGCCAAAAATTGTATACTCTTGAAGAAAGATAAATTTTAATGGTAAAACTAGGGCCTACTTTAGGCACTTTTTATCAATCATCCCTTAAGATTGCATTTATAGGCCTCTAGTACTCATGATTTTGGACTTTGAGGCCTAATTCACTAATAAAACCACTTAAATCCTAATAAATATCACTAAAACCACTCAATTTTTATGAAACCAACAAAAATTATCCTTACTGGGACTAAGTCGCCCAAGGTGGCGACTTAGTCCCTTTTGAGGTATATTCCACTTTTGAGAGGGAATTTCATCAATTCAATTTAATTTTTCAATGGATGTTGACCTCTTAGGTCTAAATAATGGGAAAATTAGGTGTTGATGCTTATAAATACACATTTTAAGTCATTTTTCAAATCTCCTAGTTATTTTTAAAAAGCAAAAAAATCAAAAGTCAAAAACAAAAGTGTCTTACAAAAGAAGATTCAATAGCATTTTGCAGCAAATTTGAAGCTTTAGAGCAACAACCTAGGGTTTTTGCAGGTCTTCAAGCTCACTTTTTGTTCAAGATCTCACATTGCAAAGGATTGATCATGGATGCCTATGGTGAATCTTGGAGAAATCTAGGTTGAAGAGATGCAACTAGCCATCAAATCACACCTAATGACTTGTTTTCAAAGTGATTCCATCTTCCATGTTCTTCTTATCTTCAGATTTAAGGTTTGCATTACATTTTTCATATCATTCACATTCATTTGAAGAGTTGTATGGTTTCTTGCATTGAAGTCTTGCATCATTCAAGTGCCATTTATTCACCGCATTCTAGCACATTAGAATAGGGTTTTATCTTATTTTTCAACTTTTCCTAGTCTTGGACTCATTTAGGGCCATGGTTTATGTAGATTTTATCTTGCACAAAGTTTAAATACCAACAAGGGGTTTGACCAAGGAAAACCCTCTATTAGAAAGAAAATTTTCTTCTATTTTGCAGGGTTTTTCAAAGATTCAAATCTAGATTTCCATCAAAAAGCAGAGTGTAGGTTGTGGACTTCTGATTCCACTTTTGGATTTATAGAAAATCCAAAGTGGACTAATTCACCCATAGTGGTGACTTAGTCCCAATGCATTTATTTTTTAGAAGTTTTCACTGAATCGAACACCCTTTTGGCAGAAAAAACCTTCTAGGAAGTTTCCTTGGTCTAGGACTAAGTCGCCTAGCCTAGCGTAAGTGTCCCAGTTGCCTCCAAAATTAGAATTTCCATAATTTCAGTGACCTCTGTAATCTCCAGTCTGCTCCTCATCAGTTTTAAGGTGCATAATTCTTGTTCTACATCTTTCCTTTATCATTTATTGCATTTATTTTACTTTTCTACATATCATGTTGTGTTTTCAAACAAGTTATGTTTCTTAGGTTTTGCATCATTAGATCATTTCAATTTCAGATCCGTCACATTTCAAATTCTGATGCTCCTTCCTTTTGGCTTTTTGTGGATTTTAAATGTGATTGGATGTGTGTGGTAGGATAAATAATGAATACTATGGTTCTTTTGGTGTGATGAAATCAGAAAATGTTTACTTTAATTCTGAAAAGTTGAAAAGTGTTGAATATGGTTACATTGAAATGGAAGGAAAATAGAATAGTAATATTAGAAGTAATGCATTTAATTGCTTTTATTTGGATTTTATCTAGATACTAATCTATTAATGGGTTCCTAAGTGTGCTTGAGCTGTAGGTGGTCGAAGACCAAGGGTGTGATTAAGGAGAGGAGGTTAGCTTCATGGCAAGGTAAAGCAAGAAAGGTCCTCTCAATCACACACAAGTACCTAGAAGCATGTAGATCCGTTTAGATTTAAATAAACTTGACTATTTTAATTGTTTGTAAACCTTAAAATGTTTAGTGAAATTTAATAAAATAAAAGAAATAATTTTAATTATAATTTAATTATAGATTTTGTTTTATTGTAAATGATTATGCTTGCTTAATTAAATGATTGTTATATTTTCAAATTGAATGTTACTTCTTTCGAATAACTCTTTATTTTATAATTAATTATTTATTTATTCCTCATTAAGAGTAAATATTTCTTTTTGCAAGTTATAAATAGCATTACTTAACTATTTAAGACAGATAAGAACTTGGTTGCAATTAAATTTCTTTTATTAATTATCAAAAGAAATAAATGTTATTTTCTTTAATGTACCAACTCGTCATGCAAACCCCAAAGGACAACTAAAAATACAATAATGTATTTTTGAAAACATAGAGAATAAACACTAAAATTACTAATAGAATTAACATAGCTAATGATTACAAGTTAAACACCTAAGTACCTTGGGGTACATGAGGTGACATTATGTAATCTATCCCATAACAAAGTTGATAAAAGTAATTATCAATTCTACTAACATGACCCATTCATTCACATATCTTCATTTAAACATTTATTAAGGATAAAAAATGTGACAAGAATAAGCCATATAGAAACCATACATGTATTCATAATAAATTGCACATGGAAAAATAAAGAACATTTTTCCTCATATGTAATACAACATTAACAATATTTGCAATTATAGTTCAAAAATGAATTACATAGTGTGACTATACATTACATCAGTCTACAGGTACATCTCATTGAGCAATTACTCAAGATTACATCATAATTCTTCCCAACACATGGGAAAGTAACACATCAATACACAAAGTATAATTGAAGTACAACATACATCAGGAAACATATAAACTTTGGATCAAGCTATCTCTGCAAAACTCTGCACTAAAAGGTACAACTGCAAGATAGGGAGCCCAACGGGGTGCATAGCACATTCCACCCGGCCACCGCAGTGCTAGGAGTAAAAAAGGAAGGATCCCCGACCAAGAACATCGAAACAAATACACAAGACTAAACTACAAAACATGAAAAGCTAGAGAACACATAAAGGGAACATAACATCAAAAGACCACTTCTAGAGATTAGCAACAATAACAACTCAAGGGAAACCTAAAGGAGAGTGTCACCGCATAGTCCTACATGGGTTGTCCTGACTTCCTATCTCTAGGTGTCAACCCCCATCTATGGTTATCCTAACAACCCCTCAAGGTGTCGGCCCCATAGGCTGACTCGTGTGGAATCGTTAACCTCTTGTGGAGATGAGGCAACGATCTTGCCAATCATGGCCTTCTCAACCCACCTTTAGTCTATGAAATCCCTAATAGGTCGACGAGGTATCCACAATTATCTTGTTAATGTTTAACTACCCACCCCCTAATTAATTAATTAGGTTATCACTTATTACTCTAACTCTAATGTGGGTTATCCAAACAACCCCTTTGTGCATCGACACCCACGTAGAGTCACTCTCCCTAGAAAACCAAAACATAACATCAAATTCCAAGGGGTTGTACCAATGAGTACACTGATTTACAATAATAGAACATTCACAAGGAAAAACCATCTCGCTAAAATTCATATGAATCAACTCCCATAAAAATGGTACAACCCAAATGTAAACTCAAGATCACAACTATAGTCAAAATAGGGACAAGTATCAAATTAAAAGATCATAATTAAAATATCATTTCCCCATGCCACTGGAAGTTCCTAACAAGTAATTTAAGCTATTATAGAAGAATAACTAACTTAAGGGTTTCTCCAACATATCATAACCCAATTAAGTGAAAACCTCAAATGGCTCAACAAAAATTTTCAGAGTAAATAGTTACATACACAACTATGCTATAATTCAAACCACACCACTTGACATATTACTTTGCACAACTTTACCAAGACATGAAAATAATTAATTCATCCAAAAATCAATCCACTTAATTTAATCAACAAAGCTTGTTTCCAATTAAATCAATCACACCATAATATCCAACTTGCAATTTAAACCATCATCCAACTTTTCCACTATATCAACATATATAAAATATATATTTATATATATATATATATATATACATATATATGTGTACATACACATGCTCTTCATGTATCTATATATATATATATATTATACATTTAAAATCACAAATTTAAATTAACCTTAGAAAAATAACCACATAATTATAACCCATATATATATATATATATATATATATATATATATATATATATATATATATATATATATATATATATATATATATATATATATGGGTATGTGTGGGATCATCATGGAAAAAGCGAGGCCCTTAAGTGGCAAAAATTTAGAAAAATGGGAGTTAGGCAACTTGATGTAAAATTGAATAAGTTATCTATATTATTTCAAAAATATGTAAGAATAGAATTTGTAGAAAATTTAATGTAGTTTCTAAACTACTAGGTTTGTTTAAAAAAATCTATTTGGTGAAATTTTGAAATTTCAATCGATGGTACTTAAATTCGGGAAAATCGGAGGTGTCTGTCTAACCCCTAACCACAATAAAATGATAATATTTTTTATAAGATTTTTAGATATAGAAGTAGAGGACTCATGCCCCAATGTGATGCATATTTTTTTTGTAATTTTTTCCAAGTAAATAATTAATTATGAATTTTTTTATTACAAATTTTAAATAATATAAAAACTTGTATGTAGAACCTAACTTGGTCAAAACTTCATGAAATTCAATTTTATTTTAATCCTATAATTATGCAAAGCATAGAATGTGATGCATGTTTTTATTCAAAATTGTGATATCCTTTGAAAGCTATAGATGTTTTTCAATCAACCTATCAATCAGGACTTTAGCTGTAATTTGAATAGAAAATGAATAATAATTACTTATTAAATTCAAAGTAAAGAATAATTTATATCAATGGAAAACTGAGAATCTCCTTTAAAAACCCTTTTCATTTCATCAATTTTGGGTAAAAAAAAGTCGTGAGCCACATATCCATCATATTGCCACTTTTTGGCCCATCATGATCCCACACACACACACACACACACACACACACACACACACACACACATATATACATATATTTATTAATGTAAAATAACAAATTTAATTTAATTTAATAAATTTAAATCTTGAAATTTTTATTTTTATTTTTAAAAGAACAAACGCAACTTGGAGGACTGTGTACCTCCCTATGTGGGGAGGCCGCAACCCCATCAATGCTATGCACTACCCATGGGGAGTGGGGACATATGACATCAGCCAACACCCCCACCCCCCATATATATATATTAATATATATTTTTTATTTTTATTTTTTTTAATTTTTTTTTTTTTAATAACATCTTCTGGAAAAATTTACACAGAAGATCACAGAGGTTTTTTTTTTAAAAAAAAAATTCTAGCTAAACAATCTACTTTGGGAAACATTTTTAAATCATATTCTTCTACAAGCAATCTAGATATGGGTTTTCCCCAATTTTAATCGGAAGGTTTTTGAATCCAAAACCTAAGAGATTTCAAAATATCTCTATTGTTTAAAAAAAAAAAACTTTTACGGGGCTCTCTAATTTCACTATAAAGTTTTCTACAGAGGCAATAAAATAATCACGGCAAGACTTCATACAAAGAAGTTGTCAACAAATTTTCTACAAAGAAATTTTTAACAAACTTTTCTATAGAATCTTTTATCAAATTCACAACAATTTCCAACAATCTTTCCAATTTTAAAAACAAAGCTTCTACAAAATAATCATTTCCTCTTGTACATAAAATTTCTTAACTTTTACAAAATTAACAAAATTTCTACAAAATAAAATTTGTACAAGCAATCTTCTCAAAACAATAGAATAACTAAATAAATAGTAAAGGAACTTGCTTTCCTCAAGCTTGAAGAAATTAGGGTTGGAGCAAAGCTTTTCCTTCAAATTTCAATTTCAAAATCCCTTTCCAAAATCTCCACTTCCAGCAAGATGCAAAATATAAGCCCAAAAATATATTCCTAAAAATCGCTTCTAATTTTTAACCAGATACCCCAAAAAAAAACAATTCTCTAGCCAATTTTCTCCATTAAGTGACTTCTTTCCTATCACGGTTATCCCAATATTCTCTCTAAGAATATTTTTTTAACAAGAGTTTTTGCACTCAATTCCCAGTCACTCCTGTAACTATTCTAATTATCTTTTAACTAAATTTTAGTTATTTTATTTTGATAATAATAAAGAATTTATGCTATTTAATTAATTTAAAAATACAAAAATTAATATCATTTACTTTATGCAAATTTAAAATCCCAATTCACATAATAGTATCTAAAATTTATATTTAAACTATTCACTCAATCAAGAAAATTTAATCAATTAACTTAATTGCAATTAACTGCAAATAATTATATCAACTAAATAACATTAATTAATCACACATAAAATAAATATTAATGAAATAACAAACATTTACAAACTAAAATAAATAATTAGCACTAACCAATACTAAAATAAAGACGAGGTTGAGAAAATGACACCATAGGACTCAAAACAAGTTGACGAACTTGGGACGGGGTCACTTTCTTATCAACTCCCTTTTCAACATCATACCTGTTGGGTTAATAGGATACGCTCAAACCTGTCAAGCAGTTGGATTCAGTGTCTTGTACCTGCATCCTGCATAGAAAAAAATGTTAAGTAGCATGTAAATCTCCATTGTAGACACATTGTGAAAGGTAATCTTAGGATAGTAGGGCACTCATGAGCGAGTGATACCACTCTATCCTTTCACCAAGACTCACTAGAAAACACATTAGAAACCATAGCAACATAGAATCACAGTTCATCACCACATATATTATTAAAGAAAACCATAGCATAGCCAAATAATATAATCACCACATAATGTATCATCAAACATCATAAGTAATGTCAAGTGCAACAAACTAGCCAAACTATGAATCCACACACAACCAAAACGGTGAACTAATCACCATCACAAACCAAGTACAAAACCAACACAAAAGACTATATAAGAGTATTAACAACATGAGGGGTATTACATCCTCCCCCCTAGAACATGGCTTACTCCTGCAAGCCACTAAATAAATATGGGTAAGCCTCTCTAATACGGGATACATCCTGCCATGTCGCCAAAGTCTCATCATTTGGTTCCCACCGAACCTACACCTATTCAATATCTCTACCCTTGACGGTGAGTCTCCGATGTTGTAGCATGACCATGGGCTCAAGTGCTAGCTTCTCGTCCTCGACCTAAAGAGAATTCCAATAAAGTATGTGAGTAACATCTGGATAATATGGCCTAAGAACTAAAACATGAAAAACATTGTGAATCCATGATAGATTGGGCGGCAATGCTAGGTGATAAGCAATGGGGCCAATCCTCTCCAAAAGTTCAAATGGTCCAAAAAATTGAGGCGTGATATTGGAACCCTTTCCGTAATGGATTGGGCTCTTTTGCAGTTGCACTCTTAGAAAGACTTGATCACCAATAGAGAACTAACGGTCAACTCTATGTGCAGTAGTGTATTTTTTCTGTCTATCCTGAGTTGCCACAAGATTCTCTCTAATGTGAGCTACCTGTTGTTCCATGTACTGAAACATTTCGAGACTTAGGAGAACTTTATCCTCAAGATGGTCCCAACTTAATGGGGTCCTACAAGGATGACCATATAGCGCCTGAAAGGGAGCCATACTAATCAAGCTATGATATCCATTGTTGTAGGAAAATTCCACCAGATGCAAATAATCCTCCCAACATTATTTTTGATCCATCACGTACATACGAAGCATGTCCTCAAGAACTTGATTAACTCTCTCTGTTTGACCATCTGTTTTAGGATGGTAAGCAAAACTAAAGTTCAGCTGAGTTCCTAAGGCATGCTGCAATGATGTCCACAATGCAAATGTGAACACTGGATCCCTATCAGAAATGATTCTCTATGAAATACCATGCAGACGAACAATATATTCCATGAAGATTCTAGCTACAGAAGAAGCAGTGTAAGATTATCGGACGGGGGAGAAGTGTGCCACCTTGGTCAATCTATCAACTATGACCATGATAGCATCATGACATCAAGAAGTCATAGGAAATCCCACAATAAAGTCTACAGAAATTAAGTCCCATTTTCATTACAGAATGAGATAAGGTTGTAAAAGGCCTGTGGGATGTTGGTGTTCTGCCTTGACCTTTTGATATTAAAAACATCTAGCCACCAAATCTACAATATCCCTCTTCATGCCAGCCCAAAAGTACAGTGTACGAAGATCTGCATACATTCTCTTAACTCTCAGGTGAGCAGAGTAGGGAGCTCGATGTGCCTCAGTCATAATTAGAGTCTGAAAACCCTCAGCAGAAGGCACGTACATGCGACCCAAATACCTCAAAAGACCATCCAACTCTAGTGAGTAGCCTACAAACTTTCCTTCTAAAGCTTTGCCTAATTCAATTTTTGACTTCACTTCTTGATACCAGCTATCTGTGGGAAACACTGCGAGGACTTGACTCCTCAAATCCACCTCGAGAGCCATTGCATAAATCTCATGTCTCCACTGACTCAGAGCATCCGCCACTACTTTTTCCTTTCCCTAAACATACTTGACCTCAAAGACATATTTGCAGAGGAATTCCATCCATCTCCTCTACCTTGCATTCAAGTTTGGCTACGTAAAAATGTATTGCAAACTACGATGATCACTGTGAAGCTCAAACCTATGACCCAATATGAAGTGTCTCCATCTCATAAGGGCATGAACCACTACGGCTAACTCCAAGTCATGCGTGGGGTAATTTAGCTCATGATCCTTGAGCTTACAGGATTCATATGCAATTACACATCCTTCTTGCATCAAGATGGCTCCTAAGCTCTCCAAGGAAGCATCAGTGCACACCACGAAATCCCCAGTAGGATCAGGAACCACTAATATGGGTGCACTAGTCAACCTATCCTTAAGAGTCTCAAATGTTGATTGGAACTGATATGACCAAATGAATTTCTTCCCTTTTCTCTGAAGGGAAGTGATGGGATATGTGATCCTTGAAAATCCTTGTACAAACCACTGATACTAGCCCGCTAACCCCATAAAACTGTGAATCTCTGGAACATTCTTGGGTGTTGGCCAATCAACAATAGCCTAGATCTTTGATGGATCCACTATGATACATGCACTTGAGATGATGTGCCCCAAGTATTTCACTTTAGTTTTGTAGAACTTACACTTAGCCAAATTAGCAAAAAAATGATTATCCCTCAAGCATTGTAATACTTGCCTCAAATTTTCCTCATGCTCCTCCATTGATTTAGAGTAAACCAGGATGTCATCAAGAAATACCAACACAAACCTATCCAAATAGGTTCAGAAGACTCTGTTCATCAAGCTCATAAAAAATTATGGTGCATTTGTTAACCCAAACAACATAATAGTGAATTCATATTGCCTGTAACAAGTGCAAAATGTAGTTTTATGAATATGAGCTTTGGCTATTCGCAACTAATGATAGCTAGACTTAAGATCAATCTTGGAGAAAACTTGATATCCTTTTATCTGATTGAACAAGTCATCAATTCTAAGTAGAGGATACCAATTCTTGATCATCACTTTGTTGAGTGGCCTGCAATCAATACATAATTAGAGTGAACTGTCCTTTTTCACAAATATAACCGGTGCTCCCCAAGGGGAAACACTAGGATGGATGAATCATTTTTCTAAAAGTTCCTCCAAATGAAAATAGAGCTCATGAAATTCCTGTGTTGTCATCTAGTATGGAGCCTAAGATATAGGCTCAGCTCTAGGGACAAGGTCGATTCTGAAGTTGATGTCACACTTTGGTGGCATCCCTAGAATTTCACTTGGAAAAACATCAAAATATTCCTTAAGAAGGGGGTAGTCATCCAATGAGATCCCTTGACTCTCTTTCAAGTCCAAATCATTAAAAAACACAACAAATAGCTAACAACCCTATCTAAAGCACCTTTTTAATTGCATAGCTGAGATCAAACGTAGTGAGATAGGTCTCTGAATGCCAATAATCTCAACCTCATTACCCTCATCGTCAACACAATCCACAACCTTATGTTGACAATCAATTATGGCATGGTGGGAACTCAACCAATCCATACCTAGAACCACATCATATCAACCAAGAGGGAGGATTCAGAGATCCATCGTAGTCATGAGTGACCCAATTTGAAAATTACAACCATAAACTAGCGACTCAACCACTACCTTTTCCCCAGAGGCCAATTCAACATGCAACTTAATGCCCTACCTTACTGCCACTAGTCTATAGTGCTCTACTACTGAAGGAGAAATTCATGAATCTGATGCTCCAGAATCAAAAAGAATGGAAATGCTAGTACCATACAATGCACCTAATGTCTCAACTACAATACCCTGATGTTCAACTTGGTGATTTTCCACTACTACAAATACCCAATGTGCTCTACCTACATTGCCCACTGTAGGCTCAAAAGTAGTTGGTCTCTGACTAAAACCTGTAGTGCTCCTCTATGGAAACTGTTTGGAAATATGTCATTGTTGCCCACAAGAGAAATAACCTGTGCCTCATCCAAAACCTCTAACACCAAATGGTACACTCAACTGCTGGAAACTTCCTTGAGAAGGTGCCAACTATGTTCTCTATGTAGGCTGCTCAAAACGATCATGTCTAATTTGCTGCCAGCTTTGGTTCTTCCTGCTTTGAGATCTACCTCCCTGCTAATACAGTGATTTGTTCTGTTTGGGCTATAACTACTATTGTTGCTACAAAGAACCCTTAGAGGGTGCCCAAAAATTCCTAGAAGACCTTGTAGCTTGAGGCTATCCACCTCTAGTACCAAAACCTGATGTTGGGGCACTGTCTATCTAAATTCCTATGTGACCTCCTAATGCCATTGCCAAATTTTCTTCTACCAGATGAGACTTCTCAACAACTACTTCCATTTTCTTTGGCTTGAAGACTGTAACTCCACCACTAATTCGGGTGTTTAAGCTCTTGAAAAAATGTTACACAAGCATTGCCTCATCATTATTGATCCATGCATACTACTTGAGCTCATAAAAATGATGCTCATATTGCTCCACAGAAATTTCCATATGTCTTAACTCATGGAATTCATCTGCTTTGTGTTGCCTTCAGTGATCAAAAAGGAAACGAGCCCTGAATCTCTCCATAAACAATTCCCAAGTCACCATGCTGATGTCAATATATAATTTGTGTTCTTCCAACCACCACCAAGTGGACGTGAAACCTCTGAGGTGCATGATGTCACACCTATCTCTGGTATTACTTCCATAGGAATGCATAGAAAATAATCTATCTAGATCGATTAGCCAAGTCTCTACCTCAAGACCCCCACTAGAACCATCAAATGTGGGAGGTCGTACTCTCAATAGGTCTCTAATGTGACCTACCACTACTGCATCCTATTCAACTATTATTTCCCCACATCTAGGAGATTTCTCCCTTTCCCTTTCCAACCTCTGTTCTTCCACTTTCGTAGGGCCTAAATGACATAGTACCTCCTCCAGTAAATGCTACAACTGGCCATCTAAACCTGGTTGTTTTGGGCTTTGACCACCACCTATTGGATTGCTTTGGGAAATCTATAGTTCCTAATGCTTTGAACTGTGGGAGCTCAGAGGTGATGGAATTTGGCGGTCGGCCCCACGACCACCACCTCGGCCATGACATCTACCCTGAGGCATGATCCTACACATCAATTGGGGTATATATATGAGATCAAGAGTTAACATAAAGGTTTCCTAAAGAACTCAAACTACCCAGAGTACCCAGTGTTAGCAACCTAGCTCTCATACCAAGGTGTAACGCCCCATCGCACAAACCCCAAAGGATAACTAAAAATACAACAATTTTTTTTTAAAACATAGAGAATAAACATTAAGTTTACTAATGTAATTAACATATCTAATGATTACAATTTAAACACCTAAGTCCCTTGGGGTACATGAGATGAAATTATGTAATCTATCCCATAACAAAGTTGATAAGAGTAATTATCAATTCTACTAACGTAACCCATTCATTCTTATATCTTCATTTAAACATTTCTTAAGGATAAATAATGTGACAAGAATAATCCATATAGAAACCATAAATGTATTCATAATAAATTGAACATGGAAAAATAAAGAACATTTTCCTAAGATATAATACAACATTAACGATATTTACAATTATAGTTCAAAAATGAATTACATAGTGTGACTATACATTACATCAGTCTATAGGTACATCTCATTGAGAAATTACTCAAGATTACATCATAAGTCTTCCCAACACATGGGAGAATAAAAAATCAATACACAAAGTATAATTGAAGTACAACATACATCAAGAAACATATAAACTATGGATCAAGCTATCTTTGCAAAAATCTACACTAAAAGGTACAACTGCAAGACAGGGAACCCAATGGGGTGAGTAGCATGTTCCACCCAACCACCCCCATGCTAGGAGTAAAAAAGGAAGTATCCTTGACCAAGAAAATCCAAACAAATACACAAGACTAAACTCCAAAACATGAAAAGCTAGAGCACACATAAAGGGAACATAACATCAAAAGACCACTTCCAGAGGTTAGCAACAATAACAACTCAAGTGAAAACTAAAGGATCTGTGTCATCGGACAGTCCTACATGGGTTATCCTAACTTCCTATCTCTAGGCGTTGGCCTCCATCTATGGTTATCCTGACAGCCCCTCAAGGCATTGGGCCCATAGGGTGACTCGTGCACCATTAATCTCTCATGGAGACAAGGAAGTGATCTTGCCAACCACGGCCTTCTCAGCCCACCTTTAGTCTATGAAATCCCTAACAGGTTGACGAGGTATCAACAATTATCTTGTTAATGTTTAACTACCCACCCCCTCATTAATTAATTAGGTTATCACTTATTACTCTAACTCTAATGTGGGTTATCCAAACAACCCCTTTGTGCGTCAGCACCCATGTAGAGCCACTCTCCCTAGAAAACCAAAAAATAACATCAAATTCCAAGGGGTTGTACCAATGAGTACACTAATTTACAAAAATAGAACATTTGCAAGGAAAAACCATCTCACCAAAAGTCATATGAATCAACTCCCATAAAAATTGTACAACCCAAATGTAAACTCAAGATCACAACTATAGTCAAAATATGGACAAGTATCAAATTAAAAGATCATAATTACATCATTTCCCCATGCCTCTAGAAGTTCCTAACATGCAATTTAAGCTATTATGGAAGAATAACTAACTTAAGGACCGTTTCTCCCACATGTCATAACCCAATTCAGTGAAAACCTCAAATGGCTCAACAAATTTTTTTAGAGTAAACAGTTATGTACACAACTATGCTATAATTCAAACCACACTACTTGACATTATTCTTTGCACAACTTTACCAAGACATGTAAATAATCGATTCATCCAAAAATCAATCCAGTTAATTTAATCAACATTCCTTGTTTCCAATTAAATCAATCACACCATAACATCCAACTTTTCCTCTATATCAACATATATAAAATATATATTTATGCATATACATATATATGTGTATACACACGCTATTCATACGTCTATATGTATATACATATAAATATATATATATATTATAATATATACATATTTAGATATATATATTTATTAATATAAAATAACAAATTTAATTTAATTTAATTTAATAAATTTAAATATTTAAAAAAATGAATTTTAATTTATTTTTTAAAAAGAACAAACGTGGCTTGGAGGACTGCTTACCTCCCTATGTGGGGAGGCCTCAACCCCACCAAGGTTGCGCCCAGTAGCCTATGGTTGTTGTGCGTAGCCATGGTGGTTGTGCACTACCCACAGGGAGTGGGGAGGTACGACATCAACCAACACCCCCTATATATATATTAATACATTATTTTTTTATTATTTTTTTATTTTTTATTTTTTTAACTTTGAATTTTTTTGTTTTATAACATCTTCTAGAAAAATTTACACAAAAGATCACAAAGGTTTTTTTTTTAAAAAGGAAATTATTTTTTTTCTAGCTAAACTATCTAATTTGGGAAACAGTTTTAAATCATATTCTTCTATAGGAAATCTGGATATGGGTTTTCCCCAATTTTAACAGGAAGGTTTTTGAATCCAAAACCTAAGAGATTTCAAAATATCTCTATTGTTTTTCCTCTGTGTTTTTCTATTTAAAAAAAAAAATCTCTTACAAGGTTCTCTAATTTTACTATAAAGTTTTTTACAGAGGCAATAAAATAATCATGGCAAGACTTTATACACATAAGTCGTCAACAAATTTTCTACAGAACCTTTTATCAAATACACAGAAATTTCCAACAATCTTTCTAATTTTAAAAGCAAAGCTTCTACAAAATAATCATTTCCTCTTGTACAGACAATTTCTCAACTTTTACAGAATTAACAAAATTTCTGTAGAATAAAATTTGTACAGGAAATCTTTTCAAAACAACAAAATAACTAAATAAACAGTAAAGGAACCAATTTTCCTAAAGCTTGAAGAAATGAGGGTTGGAACAAAGCTTCAACTTCAAAGTTCAATTTCCAAAGACCTTTCCAAAATCTCCACTTCCAGCAAGATGCAAATATGAGCCCAGAAATATATTCCTAAAAACCTCTTCTAATTTTTAACCAGAAACCCCCAAAAAAAACAAAAAAAGACAATTCTCCAGCCAATTTTCTTCGTGAAGTGACTTCTTGTCTTTCACAGTTATCTTAATATTCTCTTTGAGAATATTTTTTTAACAATATTTTTTGCATGCAATTCCCACTCACTCCCGTAACTATTCTAATTATATTTTAACTAATTTTTAATTATTTTCTTTTGATAATAATAAATAATTTATGCTATTTAATTAATTTAAAAATTAAAAAATTAATATCATTTAATACTTTATGCAAATTTAAAATCCCAATTCACATAATAGCATCTAAAATTTATATTTAAACTATTCACTCAATCAAGAAAATTTAATCAATTAACTTAATTACAATTACCTGCAAATAATTATATTAACTAAATAACATTAATTAATCACACATAAAATAAAGATTAATTAAATAAAAAACATTTACAAACTAAAATAAATAATCAACACTAACCCATACTAAAACAAAGATGAGGTTGTGACAATGACACCGTAGGACTCACAACAAGGTGACAAACTTGGGATGGGGACACTTCCTTAAATCTCTTTTCAACATCATACCCGTTGGGTTTATGGGACATTCTCAAACCTATCAAGTAGGTGGAGTCGGTGCCATGTACTTGCATCCTACATAGAAATAAATTTCAAGTAGCATGTAAATATCCATTGCAAACACACTGTGAAAGGTAATTGCGGGGTAGCAGGGCACTCGCGAGTGAGTGATGCCACTCTGTCCTTTCACCAAGACTCACTAGCAAACACATCAGAAACCATAGCAACATAGAATCACAACATCACCACATATATTATTAAACAAATCCATAGCATAGCCAAATAATATAATCACCACATAATGTATAATCAAACATCATAAGTAATGTCAAGTGCAACAAACCAACCAAAGTATGAATCCACACACAACCAAAATGATGAACTAATCACCATCACAAATCAAGTACAAAACCAACACAAAATATTATCTAAGAGTATCAGCAACACGATGGGTATTACATTTAATTTTTATCTTTTTTTCAAGATTAGGTTTTGAAAACCGAAAAGAAAACTTTAAAATGAGAAAATGGATTAACAAGAACACAACTTTTTTTGGATACTCTTCTCCAATTTCTCTGCAAAATAACAAAAATGGCTGCCAAATAGATGTTTTCCTTTTAGATTTCAGTAGATTAAAAAAAATTAGGAGGAATAAGAAGAGAATACAAGGAAAAAGGAAGGAAGGAGAAGAAGATTTTTCACAAAGGAAGCTCCAGGAAAAGTAAGAGGGAGGGATCTTCAATTGGAGGCAATTTTCCAGTTTTTTAATCTTTTCCATTGCATTTAAATTTGAAATGAGAAAAGAATGTTTGTATTTTTTAAAAGATTGAATTCTTTTGAAAATGCTATGAAAATCACTACATTGAGTGTTTGTTGTATGGAATTCATTAGCACAATTGTTCAAATCGGGCATTCTTCCCTATTCATTTAAGTATATACTTATCTATGTATATATATATATATAATTTGTTTGAATATTTATATATACAGACATACATATATAAATAAAGAAGAAGAAGATTCCAATATTGGATATCTTGTGTCAAATAAGAGATTTTTGTTTCTTTTTCTTAATTAAATTGTGACTCTGTTCTTGATTGAGGTGTATATATATATATACACACTAAACTATGTAAATATATATACAAATATTTACATATAAATTTATATATATTAAATGAGATTACATTGCCAGTCATGTTGGTGTTTCAAGTGTGTTTAATAGAATAAAAGTTATAAATGGAAGGGATTTTTCTTTTCCCCCAATAGTGCCTCCCCATTGGAGAAGGCTTGACCTGTGGGGGCAGCACCCCCCATAGGCCACTGACCGTGGGGGGGGCCTTGCCCTCATAGGTAGTGCTTTCCCCAATGGAGGCATGGGCCAAAGTCTGTGAAGTCTACACAATTAAATTCTTTCTTGAACATAGTTAAAAACCACTACGAAACCATGGGGCTGATAATAACTTGTAAGTTGTGCAGCAATGTAGCTTAGAACCAATGCTTGCATACATACATACATATATATATACATACATACATATATATATATATATATATATATATATATATATATATATATATATATATATATATATATATATTATATATATTATGTATATTATGTAAAAGCATAAAATTATATACAGTTTGAACATGTTAAATTGTGAGCCAATATATATACATGTAGGTGTCTAATAATATTCTGATGTAAAATGATTTTCCAATTGAAACCATTTTCTAATCTTGATTTGATAATTTCTAAGTTTGTATGCTTACATAATTATATATACATATATGCATTTTATTTTAGATATGAATACCTATTTGAATATGCTTACATAAATAATTTTTCATATTTGAAATTAAACAAGCTCTGAATTTAGGATTGGGCAGACTTAAATTTAGCTGGGAATAACCAAATTTTCTTATATAGATGGTAGATTTTTGTTAAGAATGAATTATTTCAGAACTTTAGGATACATACATACATATATATATATATATATATTTGAATATGTAAATTGAGACATCTGTGTACATTACCATAGGAATAAAGGAAAACTTAAACTTTCTTAAATATGCATCATAATGATTGCATTGAGTTTTTATTTCAAGTTGATCTCCAACTGTTAATTAGATTAAATTTTTCCAATTAGAGATAGAATGAGAGATATCTTACATGTACATGGAAATGAGCATATTGCATAAACTTGCTTTTATTCACTGAAGAATAGTCAAATTTTATTAGTGAAATTATAGAATCATTTGTGAGTTGTATGTTATAAATTATTGTACTTATGCAAAACAATTTAATAATTTGGAGTTAAATTGTGTTTTATGATAGAATACTCACTTGAGTAAATGATATTGAACTAAATGAAATTTTATGTGGAAAATGCACTATTTTTTTTCTTATGAGAAACTTTCGGGACAGGATGTCGAATTGGGGCACACAAAGATGGTAGTTTATCCTTTTCATAAACTACCATTTTATGTTTTAATGCTTGGCCAAGGAAATGTACCATTGAAATAGATGGATTAATTAATAAAAGCCTAGAATATTTATTTGTCTTTGCCACATCTTGCATGCAAGAAATATGTTTTTCTAGTATAGGAATTCATATAGGCATTACACATGCATTGAGAGTTCCTCCCTGCTTTATTGTTCCAGGTTGCTAGGCTCCTCATGCAGGGTCTTGGTTTTGTTCGAGTTAGGAAGAACCTGGGGAAGTCATGTACTTCGTGGTTGGGTAGAAAAGGCGCCTTAATCACACTCTTGACCTCAACTTGCAAGAAGATCTGTCATGTAAAGGAGGTTGAGGATCCTAGAATCTTTCTACTATGGATGCACTTTGTATTATTTTGTATGGCTTACATAGCTAATTATAAATGTAAACTTTACTTTGAAATTTATTGACATAACATTGAAATAGATGTATTGATGGAAAGTTTGGATATAACATTCAAATAGATATATTGATGTAAGATTAATGTTGTAACATTGATGTGAATGTATTGTATTCCATCTTGATACATGAAATGAAATTCATTATTCTATTTGCACTTGAGCTCTTATGAGTAATTCCTGTTATATGCATGGTTTACTTTTACTTTACTTGGAATGTATTAAAGTTCTTGAAAAAAACTTTTAGCATGTGAGTTATTCTTTTTTAGCATTACATTTTGGTATCAGAGCATCTAGGTTAAACTCTAGGATCTAAGCCTAATTACACTTGATGTTATGATTTCCAGAGTAACCCTAATGGATTTAAGAACTTATCAACATGAAGGTGGGTTTCGTAATGATACAAATGATAGGTTGGATTAGATCTTAGCCTTGTTGAGCCAATAGGGGGCCCAGATTGATAGCCTAGAATATGAAGGGTGAGCAAGCTGGAAAGGGTCGAATTCTAATGGAAATGAAGGAAATATAAATGCAAAATAGTCTGAGACAAAAGGAAACTTAAGTAAGGTGGCTAAGGATTTGGGAAAGGACCTCAAGAAGGTCACCCTGCCAAAATTTGATGGGAAAACTTTGGGAGACGAGGAAGAAGCATGGGTGATTGAAATGGAGAAATATTTTTCCTTGTGAAATTTGTCCAATGTGATCAAGGCTAAATGGGGGTCATACCAACTCACCGATGAAGCTGCCACTTGGTGGGAGAATTAAAAAGCAGAAAAAACAATTTTTACATGGCAAGGTGACCTAGGAAAATTTTTTGGAATTGTTGAGGAAAAGGTGGTTGCCACAATCATATTTTGACAAAAAGATAACTGAATTTGAGACTGTCACTCAAGGGGGGATGATAGTTACTCAGTATTGGGAGAAATTTTCTCATTTTCTCAAATATGTACCCCAATACTAGTTTGATGAAAGGTTCTATATTTGTAAATTCAGCTTGGGGCTTAGGCCTCAAATTGGGGATGAGGTGGATATTCATAATCCTTCCACCATGGATAAGGCTTTTGAGAAAGACACCAAGCAGGAAAATAAGTTAGAGCAGGTTGTAAATTGCAGGAAGAGTAGGGATACTAAATATGGTAATAGGAAATCATAGGGAAATAATCAGAATAAGAATAATCAGAATCAAAACAATTAGGGCAATAGTCATAATAGGTAGATCAAGAACCTCAATAGGGGTAATAATTCTCAGGATTGCAATGAAGGGGATCAAAATAATAATAAGATGGAAAATTACAAGAACAACAGTAGGAGAGATGTATCTAACAAAACCAAAGCACCCTACGAAGGTTGCTATACATGCAATGGTGAACATTATGCTAGTGTGTGTCATCAGAGGAATACTTATAAGAACAAGAATCAACATCACATCCATGCAGTGGTGGATAATCACCAAGCTGACTACCAGATTACACCAATATAGCTTTTGGGTAAGCTCTTTGGATTTCTTGTTTCTATCCTTATTGATACTAGAGCCATGGAGTGTTTTGTAGATCCTCATGTTGTTTCTAGATTACCAGTTAAACTTGGATATATGGCTAACTCATGGAAGGTTCAATATGGGAATTGGGTAGAGAGAACAGTGGAGCAATGCCTAGTTTGCAGTGAACTTGAACTCCCTAGTTTTGAGACACAGGTCAATTTGTATGTAGCACCCCTTGGGTCATATGACACAATCTTTGGAATAAATTTTCTCATTGAACATAAGGCCCTTGTTGACTGTGAAGAGAAAATAGTGAATTTTTTTGATGATTTGGGTAACTATGTTGAAATTCATGGTATAAAAAGGCCTTTGGAACTTCGGCAGATCTCTACCATGTAGCTAGAGAAAGCTAGTAGAAAAGGGTGCACTATTTATGCAGTGAACGTTAGGGATACCGATAGTTCAAAATCGTCAGCTAATGAACATCCTATTTTGAAGGAATTTCAAGATGTCTTTCTTGATGAATTAACTAAATTTCCACCTAAGCGAGTATTTGATTTCTTAATAGATTTGATGCTTGGAGCCAAGGCTCAGTCTAAGGTGCCATATAGGATGAATACCATTGAATTGCATGAACTGAAGGCCCAATTAGAGGAGTTGCTTGATTAGGGTTTCATTAGGCCAAGTGTGTCTCCATGGGGAGCTCCTGTCATATTTGTAAAGAAAAAGGATGGTACCTTGAGGTTGTGCATTGATTATAGAATGCTTAACAAGGTCACCATTAAAAATAAATATTTGCTTCCTAGGATAGATGATCTATTCAATCAGTTGAAGGGGGATAAGGTATTCTCAAAAATTTATCTGAGGTCAAGATACCACCACTTGAGGATAAAAGATGAGGATATTTTCAAAACTTCCTTTAGGAAGAGATATGGGCACTACAAATTCATAGTGCTACCATTTGGGCTAACTAATGCCCCAACCGCTTTTATGAATCTGATGAACAACATCTTCTGAGACTGTTTGGATGATTTTGTCTTATTCTTCCTAGATGATATCCTCATATATTCCAAATCAGAGGAGGAACACAATAAAAATTTGAGGATAGTGCTTCATTGCTTGAGGGTTCACAAGATCAATGGGAAGATGTCTAAATCCACTTTCTACAAAACTGAGGTGCACTATTTCGGACACGTGATTTTAGCCGATGGGATTGCGGTGGACCCAGAGAAGATAATTGCAATCATGGAGTGGCTAGCAGCCCAAAAAAAAATTGAAGTCCGAATTTTTATGGGACTTGTTGGTTATTATAGGAAAATTTTCAAGGGGTTCTCAACAATTGCAGCTCCTATCACTGTAGTCCAAAGGAAAGGAAATAAATTTGAATGGAGTGACAAGTGTGAGCATTTTTTTTAGTTGTTGAAAGAAAAACTTACTTGTACACATATTTTGATTGTGCCAGATCCCAATGGAAACTTTATAGTGATAATAGATTCTTCGGGAGAGGGTGTAGGAGTTGTCCTTATGCAGGATGGGTAGGTGGTGCCATACAAGTCAAGGAAACTGAAACAACATGAATTAAATTATGCACCACATGACTTGGAGTTGGCTGTCATAGTACATGCTCTTCAGATGTGGAGGCATTACCTTTTAGGGAAGCCTTTTGAATTGAAAATAGATCATTCGAGATTACAGTATATTTTTACTTAGCCCAAACTGAATGCTTGTTCGAGATGATGGTTGAAATTCTTGAGTGAAAATGATTTTGGTATTGAATATATTAAAGGAAAGGAAAACAGGGTAGTTGATGCCTTAAGTAGGAGGAGACATCTAGCAGTGATGGTTAACATAAGGTCAACCTTTAGGAAATAGGTGTTTCAAGTATTACCAGGGGATGAACATCATGTAAGGGTGAAACAAGCCCTAGAGCAGAATCCTTTAGATCGTAGATATGATGGGTATATTTTTGAGTTTGATGGAATCTTGAGGTACCAAGGACAAATGTATGTCCCTAATGCAACTGGATTGAGTGAGCTAGTGTTGGAAGAATTTCATAATACACCATACTCAAGACATCCCTATGTGACAAAAATGGTAGAGGGACTCAAACTATTATATTTCTAGCCAACACTTAAAATAGATGTTACTACTTTTGTAGCCCGATATTTGGAATGCTAGCAAGTTAAGGTTGAGCATGTGCATCCGGCAAGACTTTTGTACCCACATAGATTGCCTAAGTATAAATGATAGATAATTAATATGGAAATTATTCAAGGGTTGCCTATGACCAAGAATCACCATGACATCATCTTGGTTGTGGTAGATAAATTGACAAAAGTAGCTCACTTCATTCTTGGGAATCTTAAGGATGGATCCTTGGTTTTAGCAAAGAAGTTTGTATAGGAAATTTTCCAATTACATGGAGTGCCAGAGATGATCATCTCAGATCGTGACACGTGGATGAATTCTAGGTTTTGGACCATATTGAATTATTCTTTGGGAACCAAATTGAATTTTAGCTCGATGTATCATCCTCAGACTGATGGTCAATCCAAGAGGGTATATCAGGTAGTAGAGAATCTCCTCTGGATGTACTACATGGAACAACAACATAAATGGGAGTACCTACCTTTGGTAGATTTTTCATATAATAACTCTTACCATGCCTCTTTAGGAATGGCTCCTTTTGATGCATTGTATGGTCGTAAATGTTGCACACCCATCAGTTGGGATAGGGTGGAAGACAAGATTGTCATTGGGCCTAAGATGTTGAAAGAAATGGAAGATCAAATGAAGCTAATCAAGGAAAAGTTGAAACAAGATTTAGATCAATTGAAGAGCCTTGCTAACAGGAACAAAACTTTTAGATAGTTTTCAATGGGAGACAAGGTTTTCTTCGGGGTTCAGCCACAAAAGAGTTCAATCTCTTTCAGCAAGAGCTCTAAGCTTTCCCCTAGCTATGTTGGGCATTTTGATGTCTTGGAGATTATTAGTCTGATTGCATATAGGCTCACTCTACCACTAGATCTATCCCACATACATAATTTCTTCCATGTTTCTGTGCTTAAGCCATATCATCTGGATGTTACTCACGTTCTTGATTGGCATGCATTACAGGTTCAAGATTCAGGGGTGATGCTAGTGGAGCCCATCAGGATTCTAGAAATGTGCAATGTTAAGTTCTGGAACAGGGATATCATGTAGTATAGGGTCCAGTGGGAACAATATTCAATGGATAGTGCCACTTGGGAAAATGCAAAAGATATTGATAGATCTTTTATGCATTTGAGATTCTAGTATACTTTTTATTTCTTGCATACTATGACTCATGATACACTGATGTTTTAGAATCTATTGTGTGGATGTTTGTAATAAGACATTGAGATGATGTCTCTTCCAAGTGGGGAAGTATGTCATGTCTCAAACTCTGATGCTCCTTACTTTTGGCTTTGTGTGATAGGATAAATAATGAATACTATGGTTCTTTTGGTGTGATGAAATAAGAAAATGTTTACTTTAATTCTGAAAAGTTGAAAAGTATTGAATATGGTTTACTTTGAAATGGAACAAAAATAGAATAGTAATATTTGAAGTAATGCATTTTATTGCTTTTATTTGGATTTTATCTGGATACTAATCTATTAATGGTTGCTTGAGTGTGCTTGATCTCCAGGTGGTCAAATACCAAGGGTGTGATTAAGGAGAGGATGCTAGCTTCATGGCAAGGTAAAGTAGGAAAGGTCCTCTCAGTCATAGACAAGTACCTAGAATCATGTAGATGCATTTAGAATTAAATTAGCTTGATTGTTTTAATTGTTTGCAAACCTTATATTGTTTAGTCAAATTTAATAAAACAAAAGAAATAATTTTAATTATAATTTAATTATAGATTTTTTTTTATGGTAAATGATTATACTTTCTTAATTAAATGATTATTCTATTTTCAAATTCAATGTTACTTCTTTGGAATAAATCTTTATTTTATAATTAAATATTTATTTATTCCTCATTAAGAGTAAATATTTCTTTTTGCAAGTTAGAAATAGAATTACCTAACTATTTACAAGAGATAAGCACTTGGTTGCAATGGAATTTCTTTTATTAATTATCAAAAGAAATAAATGTTATTTTCTTTAATTTTTATTTTATTTCAAGATTATGTTTTGAAAACTGAAAAGAAAACTTTAAAATGAGAAAATAGATTAACGAGAACACAACTTTTTTTTGGATACTCTTCTTGAATTGCTTTGCAAAATAACAAAAATTGCTACCAAATAGATTTTTTCCTTTTAGATTTCAGTAGATTAAAAAAAAGGAGGAATAAGAATAGAATACAGGGAAAAGGGAAGGAAGGAGAAGAAGCTTTTTTAGAAAGCAAGCTCCAAGAAAAGTAAGAAGAAGAAGGAGGGATCTCCAACTGGAGGAAATTTTCCCAACATTTTAATCTCTTCCATTGAATTTAAATTTAAAATGTGAAAAAGAATGTATGTATTTTTTAAAAGATTGAATTCTTTTGAAACTACTGTGCAAAATCACTGCATTGAGTGTTTTCTATATGGAATTCATTAGCACAACTGTTCATATTGATCATTCTTCCCTATTCATTTAAGTATATACTTATGTATGTATATATATATATATATTGTTTGAATATTTATACATACATACATACATACATACATATATAAATGAAAGAAGAAGACCCCTATATTGGATATCTTATCTCAGAGAAGATATTTCTGCTTGTTTTTCTTAAATTGTGACTATGTTCCTGATTGAGGCGTATTTATATATATATATATATATATATATATATATATATATATATATATATATATATATATATATATATATATATATATATATATATACATAAATATATATATACATATATTTACATATAAATTTATATATATTAAATGAGATTATATTACCAGTCATGCTGGCATTTCAAGTGTGTTTAATAGAATAAAATTTATAAATGGAACGGGTTATTCTTTTCCCCTAGCTGTGCCTCCCCATTGGGGAAAGCTTGACCTATGGGGGCAGTGCCCTCCATAAGCCACAGCCTTTGGAGGAGGCACTTCCCACACAAGAAACACTTTCCTGAATGGAGATGTCGACCAAAGTCTATGATATCTACACATTTAAATTCTTCCTTGAACATAGTTAAAAACCATTATGAAACCATGGGGCATATAATAACTTGTAATTTGTGAGGAAATGGAGCTTAAAACCAATGCTTGCATACATAAATACATTATATATATTATGTATATTATGTATATTATGTAAAAGCATAAAATCATATACAGTTTGAACATGTTAAATTATGAGAAGTTGATGAGGGGGCAACCCAAGACTTAGAAAATAACCCACAAACAAGAGAATAATTTTATTATTCAGAAAATGGAGCTTCTTACATGCAGAGGATCTCAAATCCCCAAGTTCTACAACACATGCAAGTTACAGAAAGCTACAGAATCACCCTTTCACAATATGCGAGCTTGTCCCCAAAAAGTTACCCAAAAATTAGAAACCCGCCCATAAATAGAGCTCCTCTTTAGTTTGGAGCCAAAACAACATTCAAATTTGAGTTTCGGCGGTTTGGCATCGAAAAATTACAACTTGAAGTTCAAATTTCAAAAGAACATTTGCAATTGTATCTTATAGAAAGTGTGCAAACTTCTCGGGGCCATAACTTTTGATCTGGGGCTTCGATTCAAGAACTGTTTGAACCGTTGGAAAGGTCTCAAAGTCAACAACATGCTCAAAATATGCTACACCAATTTTGGAAAGTTTTGGGGCCGTTCTAGGAACTCTAAGTGCCTCAAATCTAACTCAGAAGATTTTCAGGTGCAAATATGGGAAACTAAAACTGCAATATCTTTCAACCCAGGAATAGAAAATAAAAACCATAAATTGGAAATTTTATTATGATGAAAAGGGTATCCAAAAATGTAAAAACATCTAAAAACTAAGAAAATTGAAATTTAACTATTTTTGGGTGATGCAAGATTGCCCTTACACCACTAGATGCTCCTGCATCAGACACCCAGGGTAATTTGAGAAGTGACCCATCATGTCTCAAATGGTTGAGGAAAACCCAACTAGTCAACTGTTGCCTTAGATAGCTAGGATGAATCTTCCACAAGCCTTCCTCTCCATTTCCCCAGATATTCTTCATACTGCCTATTTCTGGTACTCCTTCCCACACGACTATCCAAGATTGCTTCAATCTCCTCCCTTTCTGAAGTAGATGCTGGAATTTCATACTGCCCTATTGTTGGTGCTTCCTCTGTTCCACCTTCATGATACTCTGTCAAATCTGAAATGTTGAACACAGGGAAAATGTTGATTCCATCAGGCAACTCTACCTCATATGCATTCCCTGAATCATGCTTCTCCAAAATCTTACAGGGACCGAATTTCTTCATCTTTAGTTTGTTATAGGTTCCCATAGGAAACCTTTCTTTCCTCAAGTGGACCATTACTTCATCGCCAGTCTTAAACTCCTTATTCCTCCTTTTTTGATCTGCCTTAGCCTTATATTGCATATTCATCTTATTAATGTGTTCTCGTACCTTCTCATATATATTCTTGATGTGCTTTGCAAAATCTTTGGCTTCAGCACTTATTTTCTTCTCTTGGTCCATCTTCCTCAATTCTAGAGTTGTTCTGGGGCTACCTCCATACACAATCTGGAACGGTGATCTACCAGTGCTTCTGTTGACAGAATTGTCGTAAGAAAATTCTACCTAGGGTAAGATCAAGTCTCATCCCTTGGGTTTATCTCCTACCAAACATCTCAGTAGGTTACCTAGACTCCTATTAACAACCTCTATCTGCCCATCTATTTATGGATGGTGTGCAAAACTGAACTTCAACCCTGTCTTCAGCTTCTTCCACAAGGTCCTCCAAAAGTACCCCACAAATTTGGTGTCTCAATCTAAAACAATACTCTTTGGCAGACCATGTCGCCTCACTACCTCTTTGAAGAACAAGTTAGCAATGTGGACTACATCATGGGTTTTCTGACATGGAATGAAATGTGCCATCTTTGAAAACCTATCAACCACCACAAACACTGAATCATTCCCTCGTTGTGTCTTTGGCAAACCAAGAACAAAGTCCATACTTATATCTTCCCATGGCCTCTCTAGTATAGGTAAGGGTTGATATAAGCCTGTATTCTGGCTCACTACTTTAGCCATCTGACATACCCTACAGCTTTGTACAAACATCTTCACAACCTATGACAACTGAGGCCAATAATAATGCTCACTGATAATGGCAATGGTCTTATCCCAACCAAAATGTCCTACCATTCCTCCACTATGCTTCTCCTTTATCAGGTTCTCCATCATGGAACTCCTCGAGATACACAATTGACTTCCCTTAAATAACATGCCATCCTGGATTATGAAATCCAGCCACCTTGTCCTGTCCACTGTAACAGGTTCCTTGCAAGCTTTCTAAGCCTCTGTGAAATCAAGATCTTCTGCATACAGTGTCTTAAGTTCATTGAACCTAACCACTTCAATTTGCATCTTTGTCATCAATGTATGCCTCCTAGTTAAGGCATCTGCAACCCTATTTGACTTCCCACTCCTATGTTTCAAAATAAAGGTATAACTCTGCAAAAACTCTACCCATTTCATATGCCTCTGATTTAATTTTCCCTGACTATTTAGGTACTACAAGGCCTAATGATCAGTATATATAACAAATTCCTTCAGCAACAAATAATGTCTCCATTTCTTTAATAATTGAACTATTACATAAAATTCTTGATCATATACAGAATACTTTCTCTTGGCATCATTTAACTTTTCACTGAAATAGGCAATGGGCTTACCTTCTTGGCTCAACACTACTCCAATGGCACAACCACTGTCATCACAATCCACCTAAAACACCTTGTTGAAATCTGGGAGGGCTACAACAGGTTTCTCTATCCTCAATGGTGGTCATTCTGACTAGGCTTAACTCCTCCTGAATGCTCGGTCGTAACCCATTAAGATATCGGGCCACCTTCTCCTTATTGGCCTCTCTGCGGCCCGTTTTGATGATTATCTTGTGAAAATATTTAGTATATTCTTTCACAGATCTAATTCCTTGCTTCAACCCTTGCAATTTCTTCAACAGATCTAACTCGTAGTCCACTGGTATGAATTGATTCTTCAGTTTCTCTACCATGCAATCCCATCTGGTGATATTTCCTTTTCCTATTCGATTTTCTTTCCAACTGGACCTCTCTCCACCAAATACTGGCATGGCCCTTCAGCTTCATTTTTGCAAACTTAACCTGATCTAGGTCCTCTATTTCGTCATACTCAAAATATTCTTCTAGCTCGTTGATCTAGTCAATCAACTCTTCCAAGTTCAGACTTCTGGAATAACTGGAGACTTCTGCTCTGGGTCTTTTCCCAATCTTTGAAATGGCCCTTATTAGCCGCATTTTGTCTTGATCAATTGCTTCTTCTTCATCTTCTACATTTGAACCTTCTTCCTCTCCTTCATCCTCACTTTCCTCCCTCAAGTTTAACCATCTTCTCAATTACTCTTGTAACGCATCAATCTGTCTTTGGAGGGCTGCTAGTGCATCTCTTCCACCAGCATTTATGCTGCCTCAACCACCTCTGGCACCACCATGCCTACCAGGCATCACTCTTGGAGGCATCTTTCTTGACCTCGACCCACAACCATGGTCCTGGTACGAACTGCCTCATGATCGGCGATCTGTCCACACACTCAAGAAAAAGCCTCGCTCTAATACCACTTTATGAGGGTGCAGCCCGAGACTTAGAAAATAACCCACAAACAAGAGAACAATTTTATTATTCAAAAAATGGAGCTTCTTACATGTAGAGGATCTCAAATCCCCAAGTTCTACAACACATGCAATTTACAGAAAGCTACAGAATCACCCTTTTGCAATATGCGAGCTTGTCCCCAAAAAGTTACCCAAAAATTAGAAACCCGCCCATAAATAAAGCTCCTCTTTAGTTTGGAGCCAAAACAACATTCAAATTTAATTTTAGGTGGTTTGGCACCAAAAAATTACAACTTGAAGTTCAAATTTTCAAAATAGCATTTGCAATTGTATCTTCTTGAAAGTGCGCCAACTTCACGGGGCCATAACTTTTGATCTGGGGCTCCGATTCACAAACCGTTTGAATCGTTGGAAAGATCTCCTAGTTCTTATGTTGACAGAATTGTTGTAAAAAAATTCTACCTGGGGTAATAACAAGTCCCATCCCTTGAGTTTATCTCCTACCAAACATCTCAGTAGGTTACCTAGACTCCTGTTAACAACCTCTGTCTACCCATCTGTTTGTGGATGGTGTGCAGAACTGAACTTCAACTCTATCTTCAGCTTCTTCCACAAGGTCCTCCAAAATTACCCCACAAATTTGGTGTCATGATCTAAAACAATACTCTTTGGCAGACCATGTCACCTCACTACCTCTTTGAAGAACAAGTTAGCAATGTGGACTGCATCATGGGTCTTCTGACATGGAATGAAATGTGCCATCTTTGAAAACCTATCAACCACCACAAAGATTGAATCATTCCCTCATTATGTCCTTGGAAAACCAAGAACAAAGTCCATACTTATATCCTCCCATGGCCTCTCTGGTACAGGTAAGGGCTGATATAAGCCTATATTCCGGCTCACTACTTTAGCCATTTGACATACCCTACAGCTTTGTACAAACTTATTCACATCTTGTGACAACTAAGGCCAATAATAATGCTCACTGATAATGGAAATGGTCTTATCCCAACCAAAATGTCCTACCATTCCTCCACTATGCTTCTCCTTTATCAGGTTCTCCCTCATGGAACTCCTCGGGATACATAATTGACTTCCCTTAAATAACATGCCATCATGGATTATGAAATCCAGCCACCTTGTCCTATCCACTGTAACAGGTTCCTTGCAAGCTTTCCAAGCCTCTACAAAATCAGGATCTTTTGCGTACAGTGTCTTAAGTTCATTGAACCCAACCACTTCAATCCGCATCTTTGTCATCAATGTATGCCTCCTGCTTAAGGCATCTGCAACCCTATTTGACTTCCCACTCCTATGTTTCAAAACAAAGGTATAACTCTGCAAAAACTCTACCCATTTCATATGCCTCTGATTTAATTTTCCTTGACTATTTAGGTACTACAAGGCCTGATGATCAGTATATAGAACAAATTCCTTTGGCAACAAATAATGTCTCCATTTCTTTAATGCTTGAACTATTGCATAAATTTTTTGATCATATACAAAATAATTTCTCTTGGCATCATTTAACTTTTCACTGAAATAGGTAATGGGCTTACCTTCTTGGCTCAACACTACTCCAATGGCACAACCACTGGCATCACAATCCACCTGAAACACCTTGTTGAAATCTGGGAGGGCTACAACAGGTTGCTCTATCCTCAATGGCGGTCATTCTGACTAGGCTTAACTCCTCCTGAATGCTCGCTCATAACCCATTAAGATATTGGGCTACCTTCTCCTTATTGGCCTCTGTGTGGCCCATTTTGATGATTATCTTGTGAAAATCTTTAGTATATTCTTTCAGAGATCTGCTTTCTTGCTTCAACCCTTGCAATTTCTTCAATAGATCTAACTCATAGTCCACTGGTATGAACTGCTTCTTTAGTTTCTCTACCATGAGATCCCATCTGGTGATATTTCCTTTTCCCCTTCAATTTTTTTTCAACTGGACCTCTTTCCACCAAATACTGGCATGGCCCTTTAGCTTCATTTTCACAAACTTAATCCAATCTGGGTCCTCTATTTCCTCACTCAAAATATTCTTCTATCTCGTTGATCTAGTCGATCAACTCTTCCGGGTTTAGACTTCTGGAATAACTGGGGACTTCTGCTCTGGGTCTTTTTCTGATCTTCGAAATGGCCCTTATTAGCTACATTTGGTCTTGATCAATTCCTTCTTCCTCTTCTACATTTGAACCTTCTTCCTCTCCTTCATCCTCACTTTCCTCCCTCAGGTTTAACCCTCTTATCAACTGCTCTTGTAATGCATCAATCTGTCTTTGGAGGGCTACCAGTGCATCTCTTCCACTAGAATTTATGCCGCCTCAACCAACTCTAGCACCACCATGCCTACCAAACATCACTCTTGGAGGCATATTTCTTGACTTTGACCCACAACCACAGTCCTGGTGTGAACTATCTCACAATCGACGATCTATCCACTCGCTCAAGAAAGCATCGCTCTGATACCACTTAATGAGGGCATAGCCCGAGACTTAGAAAATAACCCACAAACAAGAGAATAATTTTATTATTCAGAAAATGGAGCTTCTTACATGCGGAGGATCTCAAATCCCCAAGTTTTACAACACATGCAAGTTACAGAAAGCTACAGAATCACCCTTTCGCAATATGTGAGCTTGTCCCCAAAAAGTTACCCAAAAATTAGAAACCTACCCATAAATAGAGCTCCTCTTTAGTTTGGAGACAAAACAACATTCAAATTTGAGTTTAGGAAATTTGGCGCCGAAAATTTACAACTTGAAGTTCAAATTTCAAGAGAACATTTGCAATTGTATCTTCTAGAATGTGCACCAACTTCTCGAGGCCATAACTTTTGATCTGGGGCTCCAATTCGCGAACCGTTTGAACCGTTGGAAAGGTCTTGAAGTCAATAACATGCTCAAAGTCTGATACGCCAATTTCAGAAAATTTTCAGGCAGTTCTGGGAACTCTAAGTGCCTCAAATCTAACTTGGAAGATTTTCAGGTGCAAATCTAGGAAACTAAAACTACAATATCTTTCAACGCAGGAATAGAAAATAAAAACCGTAAATTGGGAATTTTATTATGACGAAAAGGGTATCCAAAAATGTAAAAACATCTAAAAAATAAGAAACTTGAAATTTAACTATTTTTTGGTGATGCAAGATTGTCCTTACACCATTGGATGCTCCTGCATCATAAGTCTAATAATATTCTAATGTAAAATGATTAGCTAGTTGAAACCATTTTCTAATCTTGATTTGATAATTTCTATGTTATTAATTTTTGGATTTGATTGTGTTTTGGTTTTTCACATCGACGTTTCAAATCATACTACATGATCCATCATCAGGATGTTATTAATTTCTATGTTTGTATGCTTGCATAATTATATATACATATAATCAATTTATTTTAGATATGAATACCTAATTAAATATTCTTATGTAATAATTGTTCATATATTAAATTAAACAAGCTCTGAAATTAGGAGTGGGAAGACTTAAATTTAGCTATGAATAACCAAATTTTATGATATAGTTGGTAGATTTTGTGTTAAAAATGATTTATTTTTAAGCTTTAGGATATATATATATATATATATATATATATATATATATATATATATATATATATATATGTAAATATTTGAATATATAAATTGAGACATGTGTGTACATTACCATAGGAATAAAGGAAAACTTAGACTTTCTTAAATATGCACAAGGATGATTGCAGTGTGTTTTTATTTCAAGTTGCTCCAACTATTAATTAGATTAAATTTTTCCAATTAGAGATAGAATGAGAGATATCTTACATGTACATGGAAATGAGCATATTTCATAAACTTTCTTTTATTCACTAAAGAATAGTCAAATTTTCTTAGTGAAATTGTAGAATCATTTGTGAGTTGTATGTTATAAATTATTGTACTTATGCAAAACAATTTAAGAATTGGGACTTAAACTGTGTTTTATGATAGAATACTCATATGAGTAAATGTTATTGAACTAAATGAAATTTTATGTGGAAAGTTCCTTATTTGTTTTCTTATGAGAAAATTTTAGGATAGGATGCCGAATGTGCACACACAAAGATGGTAGTTTATATTTTTCATAAACTACCATTTTATGTTTTAATGCTTGGCCAAGCAAATGTACCATTGAAATAGATGAATTAATTAAAAATCATAGAATCTCTATGTGTCTTTGCCACATCCTGCATGCAAGAAATATGTTTTTCTAGTATAGGAATGCATATAGGCATCAGGAATGCATCGAGAGTTCAATCCTACTTTAATGTTCCAAGTTTCCAGGCTCCTTGTGCAGGGATGGGGTTTTGTTCGAGTTAGGGAGAACTCAAGGAAGTCATGTACTTCACGGTTGGGTGGAAAAGGCGCGGTAATCACACTTTTGACCTCACCTTGCAAGAAGACCGGTGGTGTCAAGTCAGTTGAGGATCTGATAATTTTTATACTATGGATGTACTTTGTATTATTTTGTATGGCTTAGATAGCCAATTGTAAATGTAAACTTTACTTTGAAATTTATTGATGTAAAATTGAAATAGATGTATTGATGGAAACTCTTGAGGTAACATTGAAATGGATGTAATGTTGTAAGATTAATGTTTTAACACTTATGTGAATGCATTGTATTCCATCTTGATACATGAAATGAAATTCATTATTCTATTTGTAGTTGAGCTCTTATGAATAATTCCTATTATATGCATGGTTTACTTTTACTTTACTCAGAATGTATAAAAGTTCTTGAAAAACACTTTTAACATGTGAGTTATTATTTTCTAGCGTTACAAGATCACAACATTAGAACATCTAAATTAGGCATAATACATCTCATTAACATTGAATTTGAGTGTAAACCCTTGCATTTTGGACCCCATCCAATCCCCTTTCTCCTTTTAGGTGAAATACCCTTGGAGGAGCAAAGCATTGTGAGGGAAAACAAAAATCATAGTTTACAACTTACAAGCCTAAGGACTTGTTTCTTGAGTGATTCAATCTTCCATTGTTGTTCTAATTTCTACCTAAGGTACATTTCATGTTTATGGATTATTAGGGTGATTTGAGATCTCCTTTGTAGGTCATTTTCATTTGCATCTTAGGAATTCTATTCTATTACATTTGAATAGTGTTTCTTCATGTTCTAGCTTGCATAATCTTAGGCACACTTAGGGTTAGGGATCACACATATTTCCATTTTTAAATCTATGCATTTTCTTCAAGGTTTAATTACCAAATAAGGGGTTTGACCAAGACAAACCCCCATAAACTATCAATCAAATTTCCTCTATTTTGTAGGTTATTTATAGGTTCACATTTAAAGATTTGGTGAAGAAGGAAGTGTAGATATTGAATGTCAGGATCATATTAATATATTTTAGAGATTCAAGATAGGAATAAGACAACAGTAAGAGTGTCTTAGTCCTCCAAATGGTATTTTATAGAGATTCTTAAAGATTTTTTTTTTACATTTGAAGATTTCTCGTTTCCCCCAAAAATCAACAGTGAGACTAAGACAACAATAAGGGAATATTTGTCCTCCCTAGCATATTTTGACAAAAAAAAATCATTTCTAGAATTCTTATCACATTTCCAGACTTCCAAGGTACATACATCCTAACTTGTTACTTAATTTGGTCATTTACACTTATTATTTGATTTGCATTACTAGGTTTTGTGAGTTGAATGTTAAGTTGTCCTTTCTAATCTTTTTCTTGGTGGTGAACCCTTCGAAGCCTAAAGAACCCCCATAGGCCTTCCTTGTTGAAAATTTACTCACCTTTGTGTTGATATTCAATCCAATTTGGGTCCCTAGGGCATATTTGAATGATAATTGGAGAAGACTGGTGTTATATGACCTAGGCCATAAAGGACCCATTCCCCTATTGTTCATTTTGGTGAATCTAAAATAAAACTTTGGACATTATTTTTTTTTATGTAGATTTCATTAAAGTCATAGATGTAGGTTGCATTCATTCTTGCATTGGATCTTCCATTAGAAAAAGTGCATCTAGGGTTTATCATATTTGCATTAGTGAAAGTCCATATAGGTTGCATTTTTAATTTTTTTCATCATCTTATCTCATTGAAAAAATAAAAATTTCCTTGTTAATAATCCTAATTATATTTAGGAACATTGTTATTGCATTCAAAATTGAAAAAAAATGCATTCAACTTTGCATTCAATTGCTTGTCATTATTCACTTTTTTTTGCATTCATTTGCATATTGTTCTATTTCTAAACATCAAACCCCTGAGTACAAAACCTAGGAACACTATAACCAATCCAAAAAAAAAAAAATTATGAAAATAACCTTTGTTGGGACTAAAATTCTCTTACTGGTGTCTTAGACCTTCGGTGGGTTTTTGGCTCATAACCCTGTCTAGGTTGTTTTCTTTTTGTTCCAGTTTCTAGAACCTCTAAATTTCATTAGTAGGACCAAGATTCTCTAGTTGGTGTCTTAGTCCTTGTGGAGTTTGAGTTTGTAGTTTTCAAGGTTAAGAAGTGAATTTTTGTGCTTCTATTTATTGTAGTTACTTTACTATTTCAATCTATCAATTTATAGTTTTATGAATTTTCATAGTTAATGTTTACAATTGATTGATAAAGATATGTCATTTCACATTAATTTTGTTAGTTGTAAACCTCAGTTTACATTCATTATAAAATTGAAACATAGAAACCAAAACATTAAATCTAAACACACATACATTTATGGTTAGTATGTCAGAACCCTTTTTTCAAGTTAGCATAGCCCTTAAGCCTTTTATTAGTGATTAATTTCATATGTTAGATGAAGCCCTTGAGGACCTAATCCCATGAAGTTTTTCCAATAAGGCTTGTTCAAAAAAACCTAAACAAAGAGAAGTAAATATCATCCAACCTCAACTTATCCTGTATCCACCTTCAAATAAACCTTAACTTACAAACAAAACCATCCTTATCCTTGATGCACCTAAGAAAAATATTTTGCAAAAATCAAGTTATAATGTTGTTGCTCATACATATAATACAAGGAATAATATACAAGCTCAACCTAATCCAATTTAGTCACCATTTCCTAATCCTATATTTCCTAGTGCTCCTTCTTTACCATCACATAATGGAAAGGAGTATGATCTTGTTGAACAACTTAAGAATACTCCCACTAAGATTTCCTTATGGGATCTTATTCAAACATCACCTAGTTACCACACCATGCTTCAAATAGCCTTACAAAAAGTTGTGATTTCTCATAGTATAGATGCAAATGATGTGGTAGCTCTAATACAAGGAATGAATACAATTATTGTAGACATTACCTTTCACTAACATGAACTCCCTCCATTGGATATGAGAAATACATATGATGCATTCATGATAATAGCCATATACAACAACATAGGAATAAAAGGACCCTTGTTGATAATGACTCAGCTCTTAATGTGTGTAGTGTGAACCTTTTAGACAAGTTTGGAAACAACCGCTCGATGTGATTAGTTTAACTATTATAGTTGGAAATGCTATGTTAAAAACTCCTATTCATGTTCTGCCTCATGGCCTTTAATACAATATTCTTTTAGGAAGACCATGGATTCATGAGATGTGTTTCATGCCTTCGACTCTTCATCATATCATGAAGTATGTCTATAAAAAAAATTTATACCAAATTGAAAAGGACCAAGCGAGCCTGAAAGTTGTTTACAAATTGAAAAAGGAACCACCAGTCCTCTAGAAACATTAATTCCAACATCAAAATTAGAACCTATGAAAGAGGAAACACAAGAGATGGAGACAGTGTCAAAATTATAAGATGATGATTGGGGTTCCTTGGAATTCACACCTTCATTTATGGGAGAATATATAATCATAAGAAAAGAGGATGAAAAACAAAAAAAATCAATTGTTATGTCAACAAAGAACTTGGATGAAAACTCACAAGCATCTATCTCAGTTACTCTTGAAGAAGACACAAGCTATACAATAAAACTTCAATGGGATTGATTATCAACAACCACCAAACCCGAAAGAAATGGAAAGACTTTATGGGAGAGGTTATGAACTTATGAAGCAATTGGGTTATAGTGGAAAAGGATGTGGAAAGAAAGAACAAGGAATTCATATTCCTGTGGAACCTAACATGCAAGAAATGAAAAATGGTCTGGGATATTGTCCTTCTAAGATAACGCAAGTAGACAAGAGACCTTCATTAAACATCAACATTGTTATGTGTAAACCAAAAATCAATCTCACTTTGAAGCATTTAGAATTGCTTGATATGAGTTATGAACCATCATGGGAATACTTTAAAGATGATGAAGCCTTGAAACAAATGCTGGGGGTTTATGATAAACCATCTACTCCTCAAAAGAAAAATGCTACATGTGCTATGATTAGTACGAAACAAAAAGATGGAGAAAAGGAGAACGGTGAGATGGACATGACTAATGAAGAATACAACCTTGAATTTTTGAAATAAAATGCACTCCCTTTAAGGGATACAATGTATATAGAAATGAACGTCAATGATATAGAGAAAGTGATTAAGATAGAAAAATTCCTCGATGATGGAGAACAAGAGGATACTACGACTTTACTTCATGACTTTCCCAAAATTTATGATTGGACTTATCCAGATATGTTGGGAATTGATCCTAAGATTGTAACACACAATATAATCCTTTCTGAAAATGCTAAGCCTATTAGACAGAAGATTCAAAAAATGAACCCTAAAATAGCCTTGCTAGTTAAGGAAGAAATTGAAAAACTCCTTGAGGTTGGTTTCATAAGACCTATAGATTATTCTCTTTGGATCTCAAATATTTTTGTAGTCGCAAAACTTGAAAATCATATTAGCATGTGTACGAATTTTCATGATTTGAATAAAGAATCTTTAAAAGATGACTTTCCCCTTCCTAATATTGACATGATAGTAGACTCGACTACGGGACATGCTTTGTTGTCATTCATGGATGGATTTTTTGGATACAATCAAATTTTCATCAACCCTCAAGATCAGTATGAAACAATATTCACAACTATCTTGGGAACATTTTGTTTGGTTATGATGCCTTTTGGATTGAAGAACGCAGGCACAACATATCAATGAGCTATGGCATTTATATTTCATGATTACATACATAAAGTTTCAGAAGATTATGTCGATGATATTATAGCTAAATATTTAACAAGATAAGACAATGTGAATGTTCTTTAGAATATTTTTGAGTGAATTAAAAAATACATGAGCTTGAATCCGAAAAAGTGTGTCTTTGGTGTAGATAGTGGAATTTTTTTAGGTTTTATTGTATCTCATAGAGGCATCGAGGTGGACACAAAGAAAATTGATGCTATAGTTAACATGCCATCTCCCAGAAATATCTCTCAATTTTGTACCTTACAAGGAAGAATTCGAGCCATTTGTCATTTTGTAGCACCCTTAGCAGATTGAACATTACCATTTACACATCTCCTCAAGAAAGGAATACATTTTGATTGGAATGAAGATTGTAAATATCCCTTTCAAATTTTGAAAGATTATCTTGTCACTCCACATATCTTACAACTTTCCATGCAAATAAAACCATTCATCCTTTTTATATCGGCATGAGCCCATGCTCTCACAGCATTGTTGGCTCAACAAGATGACAAGGATAAAGAACATCCTGTTTATTACATAATTAGTCAAACATTGATTAATTATGAGAAATAATACACAAAAATAGAAAAATAGTGTTTGGATCATGTATTTTCTACCAGTGAGTTGTGGAATTACTTATTAAATTCCAAAATATAAGTGATGATGAATTTTGACCCTTTAAGACAACTTTTCACTAAAACAAACTTACCAGGATACTTAGCTAAGTGGGTAATGTTGTTCATTGCGTTTGACCTTAATTTTTTTTTTGCAAAAAGAAATTGAGGGTCAAAGCCTTGACCGACCAATTGGCCGATGATCCTTCTCCTTTAGTGTTACTAGGTAATGATTCTTTCCCTTATGATAATGTGTTGAAAATAAAAAAAATGGATGGGAATTGTATTTTGATGGATATAATTGCAGAACTAGCTCTGGTGCAGGGGTTATACTAAAATTGCCCACAAAAGAGCCTATTCCCTTATCATATTAGTTAAACTTTCTATGTATAAAAAAAACAATGTTGAGTATGAAGCATTACTCGCTAAATTGTTTGCCACTCTAGTTATGGGCACTAAAGACATGAAGATATTTGGCAATTCACAATTATTCATCAAACAAATAAATGGAACATATCAAACAAAGCATGAAAAATTATCAAAATACAAGGATATCACAATGAATTTGTTAGATAAGTTTGAATCATTCACCATTGAAAACATCCCTAAAAAAGATAATTGTCATGCAAATGCAATGGAAAGTGTAGCTTCTCTTATATCCCCTCAAGATCCTTCAAAATACTTCACCTTTCATTGTGCATACAATTATGAAACAATCAATTGAAGATAAAGAAAAAGAAGTTCTAGCAACAACCATTGAAGACTTTATTGAATGGTATTGTATGATATTCAATTATTTGAAAGATGGTACCTTTCCTGAGCCAACCAATAAAAACAATCACTCTCATCTTCAAAAATTTGCATCTAGTTATATCATTCTAGCATAAATCTTATATAAGAGGTCCTTTAATCACCTTTAGCTTAGGTGTCTAAAAGAATCCAAAATCCCTATAGCACTTGAAGAAGATCATGTAGGTGCTTGTGAGGAGCATTTTGGAGGAAGATCATTAGTTCAAAAGCCAACCTGCATAGGATATTATTGGAAAAATATGAAACAAGATTGCTTCGAATACATTAAGAAATTTCATTGTTGATCATCAAAGCTTGTGCCTCTCCAACAGTTTTATGGGAAATTCAGTGAGTGGGGGATCAATTTGCACCTCACTAAATACCTCCAGGATTTTTATAGAAAGTTGGCTCTTCTTTGGGGGTTTGCAGTAAAGGGTAGAAATAAATGTAAATATAAAATATGAAAAGGGCAATACACCAATGCTTTTACAGCATTTCAAACCCAACCATTTCTATGATTGATATAATTAGACACAAAATTCCACAATCCTTCATTGTTGGAAAGAGAATGAACAACAAAGGCTAATAATTAAGCACAATGCAAACTTTCAAATCTTCTCACAGGTAGTGTTCATTAAGTTCCAATCAAACATAAAGGTTTCTAAGGGTAAAGAAAGAACATTCAAAAATTGTAAAACCTCTCTCTCCTAATACAACATAATATAGTAAAACAACAACCCTTCAAGAAAGTAGAGAATTCCAATGACATAGTCCAACATTCACAAGTTACTATTATACCATATGAGCATACAACATGGAAATCAACTACTTAAACTATTTAGATTCATCTTCCAAGATATAGTGTTTCATTCAAAATGATAATATTAAGAAAGGAAACTTGAAAAAGGCCATACATGCACAGTCTCAACAATTTCTCCTCAATAGTTTGTGCTTCAAATCTCAAATGAACTTTGAAACAAAGGTCAAATGCCAATCTGACAATAGTTTAAACCTTAAAAGATATAACATTATGGAGATAAGTAGCTCTACAATTGTACTTCTAAAAATAATTCAATTTCCTAAGAAAAATAAAGAAAATTTCCTTAGCCAAGGAAACTAAAACTTGAAATTCCAACTCCTCATTGTGACATCACCCTCCTTATATAGCCATAGAAGAAGAAAACACCGCCTCAGCACAAAAGTCAATATTTCTAGGTGTTTTATAGTTAATGTCACAATGATCTTTGCTCACCAACTCTCAACTATTGCATTGATGTTTTTCAAGTGTTTAGCAAAGATAGAGGCCCATAAAAAAATAAATCTTATAAACAATAGCCTAGCAAAGAGGTCTAGTTGACCAATCACATCACTCAGAGGCACCAACTTAAAGCTTCCATCCCAAAAACAAAGAAAGAAAAAGGCCAGCCAAATCTAAAAAAATCCTAAAAAAGATATCACTTGGTAGGAGATGCAATCTACCCGCAATGAAGAGGTGATGTGTCAAATGAGCAGATATTTTCAAGCTCATGGATATAGCTCCCTTGAAAATCCTTGATGACCCAACACCTATTCTGAACTCTCTAGAAAAAGGGAGACAAAAGATGAAAGTTGTGCAGCCACCACATGGTGCATTAAGCATCTTTTTGATAACTCCACTTGAGCATGGGCACACTCAAAATTGAAAACATTATAAGTCAAAAATCAAAATGATCAAGAAAAAAACACTTTATAGTTTTGGCGACTCATAGGGGTCTTCGCTTGCAGAGGCATGAACCTAGGCCTCTGGTTGTTCTTGGAGTTTGATGAAAGTGGCACACTGAGCCTCCCAGTCTACATCAACTAGTAAGATGAGGTTTTGGATCTTCCTGCAAGCTTGCTTGAGATCAAATATCTCCTTAAAATAGATGAAACCCCATATGGAAGAAACCTCTCCAAGGTGATAATAGAGTTGAGAAAGAGGATAGAACTCACACTCAACATCATCTACCATAGGTGTTGCACTCGAACCTGGGAGTTTCACAATAGTTTGGATTTTGTGTTGGAATACATCATTAACTTTCTCCACTATCAGTGTATCTTCATTTGGTGAAAGAAGAGGAAGCATCCCAAAAGTAACCAAGACGCTAAATTCCTTCTTGATCTCAACAACCCGCTTATTTAGCACCATCTAGCAGTCTCTACACCTTGCCACAACCCTATGATAGTTGATGATCTTATTAGATTTGATGGAGGTGACTTTCCAATCAGGGATCCCCACTCTCTCTAAGACCTAGTTGGTGGTGATGCATAACTTGGAAATGAAACTTTGTGAATCTTCCACTTGGGATGAACATTTCTACATAAAATGATCAGCCATCAGACTAACCTTAGCATTCAATTCCTAAACATCCATTAGAAATTGTAAGGCAGGCCCAAGAATGGCAACACCAGCTGCAATCTACTCCCAATGCATGGATATCAACCTCTTCAATATCAGAGGGCCCCAGATCCTCGTGCAACAACTAATTTTTGGTTAAATTGGGCCTCCCTTGCCCTTATGTTTTCTTCCATTTGACATTTCTCCCAAAGGGTGGTTGCCAACACTAAGGTTAGTCTTTCGACTTCCTACCTCGATTCTTCTACTTCCACCTAGATCCTCTGAAGATCATGGGAAGTTCAAGATCAGGCATCATCTAGCTCTCTTCAAATTTTTGGTTTAAGCATGAAGTTGAACCTATTCACTCTGAGCTTCCGCAAGCTATTTAGACACATCTCCTTGCTCTCCTTGAATTTTCTTTATGTGGGCTACTTCAGCTTCTCTAGTTCGGATCTCATTCTACAATCTGCTTACAATTTCTTTTACATTTGCTAACTCTACCTCATGCTTCTCTAATTTC
>VDFB02034599.1:43100-72587 GCA_007258455.2 Sequoia sempervirens
ATCTATGGTGCCACAACATACATGTATTTTTAGCTTTAGTTACATTGGCTAAATTATTTGCATTGGAGGTATTCACCTTAAACAAAGTACCAATTTGAGATCCTTCAGCAACCACCATATTCCCTTTCACCAATCTCCAACCACCTTTATCAAATGTCACATGCATTCTAGAATCATTGAACTTAGAGACATAAAGTAGATTTCTAGCAAGTCCTAGAATATGTAAAACATCATTTAGGGTCTTAACCCTACCATCATTGAAACACAATTTTACCTCTCCTTTACCAACAAATTTTTTTGTGTTGTTGTCTACAAAGAAGACATCTACTCCATCATATGAAGTATACTCAGTGAACCACTCCTTATTAGGAGTCATATGATAGGAGCAACTTGAATCAATAAGCCAAGAGTTATCAACAACAATATTAGAAGAAATGAATAATGCATCATTACTGTCATCTGTGGATTTCTCTGTAGAAGCATCATAACTCTTTTTCTTTCTCTTACAATCCTTCTTAATATGTCCATGTTTTCCACAATTCCAACACTTTACCTTACTTTTACTAGGAGTTTTAGACCATCCTTTAGACTCACCTTTTTCTTGCTTATGCGCTTGTAGATTCCTTTCCTTAAGGCTAACCTATTACAAAACAAAGGCATCTTGAGAGAACCCAGTTTTAAATTTCTCTCATCTCCTCACGATGCTTGAGTAGGAATTATATTGTCCATCTTTGGATTTTGCACCACTACCATTGATAGCAACAATTAGATTTTCCCAAGACTTTGGTAAAGAACAAAGTAACAAAAAGCATTTATCTTCATCTTCTAGCTTTACATCAACTGATACTAACTGACTAAGAATCAAATTAAAAGAATTTAAATGATTTGCAATAGAATCACCATCTTTCATTTTTAAAGAATACAACTTCCTTTTCAAATACAACTTATTAGTTAGACTTTTGGTTTGATAGATATCACCCATTCTCTTCCATAGTTTATATGTTGTATTTTCATCTGAAACATTCAAGAGAACAACATTAGCAAGACATAATCTTATGGTTCCTCTTGCCTTCTTATCAAGCTTAGCCCGATCCTCATTTGACATGGTTGTAGGTAACTTTGTCTGATTATTAACAACTAACCACTGATCTCTTTCTTCAAGGAGATCCTCCATTTTTAGTTTCCACATTTCATAATTAGATCCATTCAACCTTTCAATATCTAAATGAGAATTCATTGTAATAAAATTATTTTCCAAAATCAAAAATAACAAAAATAATAAAAGCTCCCACTACAGCCAAAAAACCTTCAATGTTTTAAGAGAAAGACATCCCAAATACTCTACCCAACCTCAGCTCTAATACCAAATGTTGAAAATTGAGCTGTTTATGTAGCTTAATACTTTGTAAAACTTTATGATTGTTGATCTAAATATGTTTTTTTGTTACAGATTATTTATGGGTGATTAATTTGATTAATTAATTTTAGCATTTGTAGAATGAAGAGAAAAGGTTATAGAAGAATTAGACATGATATTAGAAGATACACAACATATACAGTGGAGAAACCCTTTCAAGAAAAACTCCACCAAGAATCAATTTATTATTTAATCTTAGAATAAGATTACAATAATTCCAATCCTTGCTTGAGATGCTTCTTTTTCCTTACTTGCAATAAAAAAATGATACAAACTCTCTTCAACTTGCTTGAGATAAATAGGCAATAATCAACCTTGTAAACTCCAAAGAGTTACAATTACAAAGCTCAATCCCTATCTCACAAAAGTTATGCCTATCTCTTTCAAGTAGAGTTCTACCATGAAAAAAAAATTCAAATCAACTCCTTCATCCATTTGGGCATCCCAAACCAAAGTCGTAACTCAACCTTTATTCCAAAGATATCTTCAAAGCTTATCCTCAAAGTTGGTGCCCAAGAATGGGCCCACTTAACTTAGCCTTCTGAAATATCTTATCATGCAAAAGTGTTAACTCCAAGAAGCCAACTTGGGAACCCAAGGTGGTTCCAAGTCAATCTCTGTTAAATGAAACATGATCATCCCCTATTATTTGAAAGTAGTCACATGTTATCTATTATGAAAGTTAAGTCATTAGTCATGCATTCCTAGTTAATTGAAGTCATCTAGCATTCAACTGAAACTAACTCTAGATAATTGAACCATCACTGAACTGAACTAAACTAAACTATTACTCAACTGCATTGAACTGAACTAAACTTATTTGAATTGAACTGAACTGAACTTCATGCATGTAAACATCAATCCCTAACTTCTAGGATCTTTACATGCATTATAGAAGTGTTATCTTTTACTCCAAATAGTTAACTTAACTCAAGGTGGGTTCCACCTTCCATGTGGGTGCCCCATGTGCCCCTATTATTTAGGAACTCATATTGGACACCCTCACATGATCCTAACATTTATAATTAATTACAAATATCAATTAACATGATTATTTCATTCAATATTAATCTCTTTCTAATCCTAGGTTTTTGGAAGACTTTCCAAGGACTTAGGGGATACATGAAATAATGTTTTAGGATAGCAATTCAATGGCATCCTATTTCCAAAAAAATTAAATGTCTTTTAGAGTTGATTGTGAGTTGTGAATTATTTTATATTTTCATAGTCATCTAGGCACATCAACATCCTTTCAAGTTCAATTTTTCCATTATTTTTAAACCCTTTTGTCTCTTTTCCTGAATAATCATTAAATCCTTAGAAAAAAAAAAAGGGAAACCAACCCATAATATGAAGGTCTATCTTCACTATGGGGTACGAACAACCTAAAGATATTCCAATGTTTCAATAGGATTAGCTCTGTCTAGGCTTAGCTAGGGTGCAATCCTTGTTGACAACACATTCATCTATGCTCTTAGGTGGCTTGATACTTTTCCTTATCTATTTTGATAATTGTGACTCTTGGAAAAAAATCTTGATGTATCTTAGGTGGCTTGATCTTTTTCCTTATTTGTATGGAATAATACCTACAAAAGACACACCAAGGAGTAGATCAACTTGGGGTATTATCAGTGATCATGTTGTAGAATTTATTTGTTCTACTGTTGATCTTCACACTATGTCTGTTGTATCGGATATTGACTATCCCAACACACTTTGCACTCACATTTGGGAGATCCATGGAGACCCTCTTATCTCTCCATTCCTAGAGGATCCTATAATAGATTCTCATTACCATTACAAATAAAAATTGCATACCATTTGATGATGACACTTTATAGGAGCATGAGTATATCATTTTTTTTCATGTTTTTATGGTTCAAAGAATTCTCTTCATGTTCCACTCTTCAAATTGAAACCTAATATCCATTTTTTTTTTTCTTGATCAGCTTGGCATTGCCATATCATTAGCCCCTATTAGTTTATTGTAGTAGGACATCCATCATCTTCTAGACATAGCTACTTAGGATTCATATCAGGTGCAAATAGATCATATCCTCTTTTTAGGCATCTCATATTGCATATTTGGAGGATTACATTGAGGAAATTCTTCTTTTTGTTGAAAACCATATCATTGCTATTGGTCCATCACTTGTATCATCTTTGGAGATTAAATTCTACACTATTTTTTTATAAGATTGTAAAGTCAGCCCAACTCATTGAAAACTTTGGACATTTGAGTAGTTTTCAAAGGAGCACTTCATTTTTATTTAGATTCCCAATTCATCCATCTTACGTGAATGAATTCTCCAATCACTAGTGTATCTATTTCTTCCTAAGGGGAGAAATGTTGTTTGTAGTTAGTGGATCATGTTCTATATTTAGGAGTTTATCATTGGTACAAGAGTTATTTTTATGGAGGGACTCATATCATAACTTTTTATCCCCTATCAGGGGACATTGAATAATAGGGGAATGTCTACTTTATGGCCTAGGTCATATAACACCACTCTTCTCCAATTATCACTCAAATATTCCATAGGATCCCAAATTGGATTGACTATCAACACAAAGGTGAGCCAATTCTAAAAAAGGAAGGACTAGGGGGGGTTATTTAGGTTTTAAAGGGTTCATCAACATGCAAAATCTTGGAAAAGACAACTTAACAATCAACTCACAAAACCTAGTAATGCAAGTCAAATAATGAGTGAAAATGACTAAATTAAGTAAGAAGAAGTTAGGTTGTATGTACTTGGGAAGTATTGAAATGTGATAAGGATTCTGGAAATAAAAAATGCTATCAAAATTATTGTTGTATTAGTCTTGTTGCTATTTTTTGAGGGAATTGCAGAATCTTTGAATGTCACAATAGAATCTGAATGAATCTCTATAAAATACCACTTGGAGGACTAGTACGCCCTTACTATCATCTTAGTCCTGTCTTGAATTTATGAAATCTCTTAATATGATCTTGAGGTTCATTGTCTACACTTCCTTCTTCACCAAATATTCAAATCTAAACTTGTAAATAACCTACAAAAAAAAGTAAATTTGATTGATATTTTATGGGGTTTTCCTTGGTCAAACCCCTTGTTTGGTAATTAAACGTTGATGAAAATGCATAGATCTGAAAATGGAAATGTGTGTGAGCCCTAATATTAAGTGTGTCTAAGATTATGCAAGTTAGAGCATGGAAAAACCCTATTCAAATATGTTAGAATAGAATTCCTAAGATGCAAATGAAAATGACCTACAAAGGAGATCTCAAATCACCCTAATAATCAATAAACATGAAATGCACCTTATTCAAAAAGTAGAACAACAATAGAAGATGGAATCACTCAAGAAACAAGTCCTTAGGCTTGGAAGTATGGGTAGTTGCATCTCCAACCTAGAATCTCTCATGATCCTCCATAGGAATCCATCATTAGTCTTTGGCAATGCTAGATCTTGGCTTGAAAATGGACTTGAAGGACCTGGAGAAAAACAATAGAAGGTTGCTTCTTGAAACTCTCCTTCTTCTTAATTTTTCTCTCTCCAAACTTGCTTGCCTACTTGCTTAGGTGAAAATGGGTGTGAATATTGCTTTTATAGAAATTCCTATCTAATAACTCGATTATTAGATCCCAAAGGATGACAAAATGCCAAATTAAATTAGATATTTTCATTTCCTGCTCTTAATTCCTGAAAATAAAGCCCTTGGGACTAAGATGTCCTAGGTGGCACCTTGGTCCCACAAAGGGGGACTAAGATACTACCCAGTATGTCTTGATCCCACTAGGATTCTTGCACCATATTAAAAGGTGGTTTGCCAAGATTAAAGGCTATTTGTGGATTTTGGGTGGGTTTACAATTGAAATATACCTCAAGATGCACAAAAAAGGATCTTAGGGGCCCAAAATAAGTGACCTAAATGGAATTTAATGTAATGGGAACTAAAATGGGTCCAAATTAAGTGTGAAAATGCAAAGGCATGCATTTTTCTATGCTACATTTATTCCCCACTTTAGTGCCCATATGGCACTACTTGCATATGAAAGGTAAAGTACTTCAAAAAGTAACTTTATAAAAGGATACTTTTATGGATTCGTTAAGGAGAATGAAGCCCACACTATAGTTACCTAAAAAACCACAATGTTAGGAACTATATCCTGCATCACAGATTCATTAGTAGCTCAAAAATAATCCTCTTATCTAACTTGCCTAGAAAATTGAATTCGCTTGTGGATGTATACACCCCTTGATTTTGCTTGCTTTACAGAGGTGGCATCAATGTAGCAATCTAGCCACATCAAACTGCAAAAGTATTTTATAGGGAATTTCCAAGTACCATGCCACCTAAGGATAGACATTTGATGAGAAGGGGAGCAGAACCATGATTTCAATGCAATAGGCGACATAAAAAATGGAGTTCACTAGCCCCTAATGTGTTAGTTTAAATAAAAGACACTTGTTTTCTTTTTAACAAAAGGGACCTAAATATGCATGTATATAAGGATAAAGGGAAGGTAATTTAGATTCATTTTATATTTTACATTTTTTTATAGAGTGATCTTGGAGTAGTATGAGCCATCATGCCAAGCATACGCCCATCTGCACGTCCATAGATCGAGCTACTATGGGAGGAAGTTGCACAAGATGAGCTACAACTTATAGTGAGTGGATTTTTCCTTCATTGTATTTTGATTTAATCAAATTTTTTTATGGTTTTTATGAAATTTTAAAATGAATTTAGAGTCTACGAAGAGATTTTCTTTCATTTTTGTAGATTGTTGCAAATGTCCCACTTTATCAAAATGTGTCCCAGTTAAGGAATAAAGTATCTAGAACCCTTTATTAAGATATTGTAGAGAAACTTTAGCACACTTTTTGACTGTTAAAGCACAAATTTAAGTTTTTAAGATGTTTTAAATGACATTTTTCCTCTTTTGTATGCTAGACTACATCTTCATTGCACCAACACTTGGGTGACTGAACATTCAACTGTCTACTAGAGCTAGTCAATCAACTACCTAAGGCGGATGTTTAGATCCTCTAGGAAATAAGCCTTATGAGCACTATGAAAGTGTCCAATATGATAAAAACAATAAAAGAGAGGTATTAAAAGACATCACTGATAATGTTTTTGACCCTCAATTATCGGCTAACCCTAAACATATTAGGCAAGGTGTGTTTTAGAGGATGCTAGAACATGAACCATCAGAGGATTTTTTGTTTCAACTCTAGAATTGTGGCTTGCCATAGTTTGTGCTACCTACCATACATCCGTGCCTAGAGTTGGTGGATGCATGTGCGAAGAAGTTTAACAAAATTATAGAGACCATTGAGGGCCAAGGGGTCAAGATTACCATATTTTCCAAAGCTATACAAGATATATGAGTTGGGGTGCCAAGCTTTTTGATGAAGAAAGAATGGATGTCCTAGGAGAGGAAATGTTTAGGATTTTTTTTTTTATGAAGATGAAACCAAGGAAAGGCCACAAAGAGAGTATATTCTTTGGCCTCTTTCATGCAAGAAGTTTAAAAAGGACATGTAGTCCATGTTCTCAATGTTGTCCTAGGTTTTTGGCCTCAATGATGATGAGGAGGTCAACCCTTTCTAGTTTTCCCTAGCCCTTGCACTCAAAAGGGAAAAAGTCTAGAGGTACTATGATTTTTCCAAGGTAATAGCTAGAAACATGAGGGAGTAGTCTAAGAACTACAATAGTGAATCCAAATTCAGGTATTCTTCTATTCTAGCTCATTTGCTTTTACATAAGAATTTTGAGTGGCTAGGTAGGAATGTACTAGTACCTAGGCTAGATGAAAGGGGTTGTCTCCAACTAGTTTTTGTATGGACCCTTGTACTGTTAAGGATAGGGGATTATTATCAGTTTCTAGACAATTTTCTAAGGCCAACACTTCAAAATTTGTTGCCCCACCCCATTGGCCATTTTTCTCAAGAAGTTATGGAATAGATAAAATATTTGGCACTAACCCAACTTGATTCATTCCTAGGTGAGGACTTCACATTTATTAGATTTCATGGCTTTCTTAGGGAGGTATTCTGACTCCAAAAATTTGTAACAGATAGAGATTTTGTGTTGGAGGCATGCCATTAGGTAACCAGTGTCGACAAGATTTATGGTGTTGGGAGGAACAAAAAAAAGCTCTATGAACTTCCTCTTATAATTGATAAGAGTTGGGTAATACTGACTAAATGAAAGGTACATGATAAGATAAAAAATTTGATGGCAGCCTTGAGCTTGGTCCTCATTTATAATAAGTTGAATTATAATCTAAATGGGATTTATAGTTTGAGACATGAGGTTCAGTATTATTTCCATAGAAGAAGGAACCTGGATCAGGAGAGCGTGAAGATATACATTGAATTGGCTCGCATTCCAGAAGAATGGCCAAAATGGTTAATTTTCTATGAGTTTTAGGCAGAGTATCAGAGAAATCTTCTGATGGGAATATCTCTCAATGTGTAGCTAAGGTGCAAGGGATGGTCAAAAAGGAAAAAGGTATACTTCTAGAGATTCTGACAGGAGATGAGGTGTCTAGGTGCCCTATTTGGTAACTTTTAGCCTCTCAATGATGAATTCAAGGAGTTATATGATTAAGAGGCTGATTGTGACAACAAAAACCTCAAAATGAGCCATGAGATTGATGAGGAACAAGTTCCACCTCAGGTTGCTAGACCTCAAGAGTCCGACAGTTAGAGAGACTCAAGGCGAATGGATTCACAAGCTCTCTTTACCTCCAGTGCCTGAAGTAAAGGTAAAAAAACCCAATGGTCTCCAAGAAGATCCCCAGCCACTACTAAAGGCCAAGTCTTAGAAGGATATGCTTCCAAAGGATCAGAGCGTGTTAGTTCTGGTCATACAAAGCGAAGAAGTATTCAAGATCTGGGTGCCCCTAATGTATCGGTCTAACAAGAAGAAAAGGTGGAGTCCACCTTGAAAAATGTCACTATAGCTCAAGTAAGTTTTTCTCCCCCTCTTCTTCCTGTTTCTACATCCTTGGTCAATATTTTTCCCCCTCCTCTGGAAAGGAATCGTTTGTCCTTAGATCCTGAACTGGTAATCCTGAATGCATCCACTACCATTTTTAATGAACCTGCTGAAACCACCCCATGCACCGAAGGAGCATCATCCACCACAACCATTTTTATGTCCTTAATCGCCTTGTTAAGGGACCCCATTGAAACATCTGGTACCCATCACTCCTAGTCCATCTACTTTCAAGAAGGAACCTCTCCATCAGCCTATGTCTGTGTTCACCCCTACTAGTTTTTCCCCTGCTCAATTTGGTGTCCCACCCTTTTCCATGATCACACTACCTTTTGCATCCCCTCACACTCACACATCCAAAGTTTCCACTATTGTCACTCTTTTTAGAATGCCCCCTAGTGCTTCCATTGTAGCATAGAGTGTTTATGTGACTCAAACTCTCTAGGGTCATTTTGATGCCACTAAACAGGCCTAAAAGGCTCGGAAGCAAAAAATATCATTGAAGAATGCCAAGAAGCCTGTCACAAAGAAAATTGAATCTTGATTCAATGAGGAGTGAAAAAAATTGCTCATTAATAAAATGAAGCCACTTGTCAACAAACCTGAACAGAAAATTCAGATGGAGGACTATGGTATTCATGTCATAGGCCTCAATTGTATTGAAACTCACCTACGCGAAAATGTGGTCCTAGCCAAAGAAAATTAGAAGGTGGTATATGCTGACTATGAGAGGTTGGACAGGAGATTAAAGAAGCATGAGGTAGAGTTGGAAAATGTAAAAGAAACTATAAGTAGATTGTAGAATGAGATCCAAGCTAGAGAAGCTGAAGTATCCTGCATAAAGAAAATTCAAGGCTAGCCAGGAGATGTGTCTAGATCACTTGCAGAAGCTTGGAGTGAATAGGTTCAACTTAGTGCTGAAATCAAAAATATAAAGAGAGAGATAGATGATGCCCAATCTCAAACTTTCAATGATATTTTAAGGATTCAAGTGGAAGCAAATGAATCAAGGCAGAAATTTAGAAGACTAAGCTCAGAGTTGGCAATTGTCCTCTGGGAGAAAGGTCAAATGGAAGAAAACATAAGGGCAAGGGAGGCCCAATTTAATCAAGAATTAGTTGTTGCATGAGGGTCTGGTGCCCTCCCGACAATGAAGAGCTTGATATCCACACATTGGGAGTGGATTGTAGCTGGTGTTGTTGTTCTTGGGCTCACCTTACAATTTCTAAGAGATGTTCGAGAATTGAATGCTAAGGTTAGTCCTATGGCTGATCACTTTATGCAGAAATGTTCATCCCAAGTGGAAGATTCAAAAAGTTTCATTTCCAAGTTATACATCACCACCGACCAGGTCTTAGAGAGAGCAAGGATTCTTAATCAACGGGTCGCCTCCATCAAAGCTAGTGAGATCATTAGTTGTCACAGGGTTGCAACAAGGTGTAGAGTCTCCCAGATGGTGTTAAATAAGTGGGTTGATGAGATCAAGAAGGAATTTTACATATTGGTTACTTTTGGGATGCCTCCTCTTCTTTCACCAGATGAAGATGCACTGATAGTGGAGTAAGTCACTAAAGCAATCCGACAAAATCTGGACTGCTACAAAGCTCCTAGGTTCAAGTGTAATGACCATGACTGATGATGTTGAGAGTGAGGTCTATCCTCTTTCTCGACTCTATTATCACTTGGGAGTGGTTTCTTCTAGATAGGATTTCATCTCTTTTAAGGAGATCTTTGATCTCAAGCAAGCCTACAAGTAGATCCAAAACCTCATCTTACCAACTGATGTAGACTAGGAGGCTCAACATGTCACTTTCATCAAACTCCAAGAAAAACCAAAGGCCAAGGTTTGTGCCTCCCTAAGAAAAGACCCCCTCTGAGTTTTCAGAACTGTGAAGTGTTTTTTTCCTTAATTGTTTTGATTTTCATCTTATAATGTTTTCAATTTTGAGTGTTCCCAGGCTCAATTGGAGTTATCAGAAAGATGCAAAATGTGCCATGTGGTGGTTGCATGGCTTTCATATTTTTTCTCCCTTTTGCTAGAGATTTTGGAACACATGTTGGGTCATCGGGGATTTTCAAGGAAGCTATATTCATGAGCTCAAAAGTCTCCATGCGTTTGACACATCACCTCTTCGTTGTGGATAGATTGCATCTCCTACAAAGTGATATATTTTTGGGAGTTTGTCACAGCTAGCTAGCCTTTTGATTTATTAGTTTTTGGGATGGAAGCTTTAAGTTGGTTGCCTCTGAGTAATGTGATTGGTCAACTGGACCTCTTTGATAGGCTATTTTTCCTAGGATTTGATCATTTACGAGCCTCTTTTTTTTCTAAATATCTAAAAAAAATCAATGCAGTAGCTAAGAATTGATGAGAAAAGATCATTGTGACCTAAACAAAGATCGATGATCAGATCATGTTCCATTAACTATCAAGCACCTGGCAATATTGACTTCTGTGTTGAGATGGTCTTTTCTTTTTCTGTGACTAAGGAAAGTTTCTTTAGTTTTCTTAGGACAAGGAATTATTTTGAGAAGTACAATTACAGAGCTACTTATCTATGGAATGTTATATCTTTTAAGGTTTAAAATATTGTCAGATTATAATCCAACCCTTTTTTTAAAGTTCATTTGATATTTAAAACAAAAACTATTGAGGAGAAATTGTTGATACTATTCATGCATGACCTTTTTTAAGTTTCATTTCTTAATATTATCATTTTGAATGAAACAATGTGTCTTGCAAGTTGAATATGAATAGTTTAAATAGTTGATTTCCATGTTGTATGCTCATCTGGTAGAATAGTAACTTGTGAAAGTTGGATTATGTCATTGTAATTCTCTGATTTCTTGAAGGGTTGTTGTTCTACTAGATTATGTTGTATTAAGAGAGAGAGCTCATGCAATTTCTAAACATTCTTTTTGTACACTTAGAAACCTTTATGTTTGATTGGACCTTAATGAACACTACCTATGAGAAGATTTTAAAGTATGCATTGTACTTAATTATTAGCCTTTGTTGTTCATTCTCTTTCAAATAATGAAGGGTTGTGGTGTTAAATGTGTCTAATTATATCAATCATAGAAAGGGTTGGGTTTGAAATGTTGTAAAAGCATTGGCGTATTGCCCTTTTCATGTTTTATATTTACATTTCTTTCTACCCTTTACTCCAAACTGCCAAAGAAGAGTCATCTTTCTATAAAAATTTGGGAGGTATTCAGTGAGGTGCAAATTGATCTCCCACTCACTGAATTTTCCATAAGATTGTTGGAGAGGTGCAAGCTTTGATGATCAACAGTTCTTTTTTTGGCATGCCTAGTGGGACTATAAATTTTCTAAATGCCTAATTAGAAGTCAAAAATATTTCTTGAATCAAGCTAAGGAAAGGAAACTAAAATTTTCATCCCAAACTCCAAATAGCAACATCTTCGAGAGGTCACTTCCAGTGCTCTTAGTTACCTGCCTTAGTACCTAGAAGGAGAAATAGAGAGAGAAGTAACAGCCCAGCCTTCAGAGCCTTATGTACTCCACCCGAAGGCTCAAAACTTCCAAATAAGATTACTTGTATATCTTATTCATAGGAATATTTTCTCTATGGCTCATGTACCTCTTCTTGCTCCTCAAAATTTTGTGTCATGGGATAGTGGTAGTCTGCTACAACCACCCACATCCTCAGATGTATGGCTTGCTATACCTGCTAGTTCCCTCAAGGCTATTCCAATATTCTATGGAGAAGACTTTAAAACCTCTTCTAAACACCTACAAGATATCGCATAGGTATGTAGGGTACATAACATATTGGAGAGAACATCGCTTACAGGTTGTTATCTTCCTCTTTCAAAGGAAAGACCCAAGATTGGTATCGATCTTTACCCTCTGGCTCTATCATCTCCTAGGATCATTTTGGAGAGTATCTTTTTGAATGTTTCTCAGAGAAAGGAGACCTCTCTTCATTTTTGCAACATCTAATTACCATCAAGAGAGCTCCATAGGAATCCGTGAGTGACTTTAACACCAGATTTCAAAAGACCTAGCAAAGGATCCCTGTGACTGCTTGACCACAAGTTATGATGTCATTCATGTTCTATTTGAAGGATTTTAATATAGATGTAGCAGTTATGATAACCTCCATGGGAGGGGATATCTTTCCCAATGCATATTAGGTGGCGGTGTGCACAAAGAATAGTCTAATTGATGTTGGGAAGCTTTCAACTCGACCTCTGATGCCAGTATATGTGGAAATATTAGATGTCCCATGGGAAGAAGCTACTACAAGCACTTATACTACATAATTGGTGTTGGCCACTATGTAGTGTATGTACGTGTATCATGCCACTCAAACAAGCACATTAGGCTATTCCTTAATAGTCTCATACAAACTTTCACCAACGAGTTAGTTCTTATCAAGCAATATCAAGCAATGAATTTGAAGTAGACTACACAAGCCTATGGTAGAGGAAAGTCATCTTGTCAATATAATCCATACCAAGGATCCTCTGGAGGAGGAGGTCAATAGGCTCCCTTAGCAAATCAGATAATTTAATTCACCATGCCATTGCAAACAGTCAAAGACAATATGGGTAAAGAGATAATTTCAGGCCAGAATAATTTGGTGGAAGACGAAAATGTTTGGTGGTTCTCATGTATCAACAGTCATATGCCTCAAAATTTCCCAAGAGGGAATATGCGACAGAGGGTAGTAGAACAAAGAAGTAAGGGTGTGATTCTGAACATGGATGAATACAAGTCTACCTAAATGGGAAATGCTCACTTCAAAGCACAAATGCAAGGAATGTCCTTGGAACAAGAGCTGGATATTACACCTAACCAGGATCTATTTTCTTGGATGGAAGAAGACATAGCATTCACAAGTGAAGCTCTAAAAACTAGTATTCCACAAGTAACGTTGGACTATAACACAAGGTCCAAAAAAAGGCTCATGGGGGAATACATGCAACAACCTTTTTCACGTGCATTGCCACACCAACCACTCGTACATGAAAAGTAGACTCCATTGCCCAATTTCTCACCTTTTCCATAGCCACATAATACACCATTGGTAGAAAAGGAGGAAGATAAGACAGCAAGCTTGGTCACAATGGAACATTTCTTTTTGAAAACAAGAGAAGTGCAAATGTACAAGTCTAAGGCCTGGCTAGTCCAGGTGCTCAATGTAGTGGAACAACTAAAAAAGGTGCCCGGCAATGTATCATTGCGGGACATCATATCAATTCCTAAACAAAATACATTGCCTCAGGAAGCATTAAACAAAGAATAACAAAGCCCACTAGCCAATGTAACTTGGTTGTACAATCAAAGCAGAGACAAAGGATCCATGCCACCCCCTCAGGCTCTGAAAGAAACAACTTACAAAAATGACATAAGAAATGTAAAAGAGAAAGAGGTAAGCAAGCTAAAGCCTACACCTTTATTTTTAGATCTTATTATAGGAGATAAGATTTTGCACAATAATATGATTGATTTGAGGGATAGCATGACTATTATGCCAAAATAGGTGGCAGATGATTTGAAACTTAAGTATGAGCCCCTTGAAAAAGAAATCATGAAATTGGATGGGAAGAAGGTTCCAACCATTGGTTAGATAAAAGATCTATCTCTGACCCTCTTCTCGTGTCTGAGCTAAACAATCACACAAGAAGTAGTAGAGATAAACATTCCCATAGTTTTTAGAATGTCTTTAGGGAGATTTTACTACAAAGCTTGGTGGATACTTGGCGCTTAACTGGTCCCACCTAATATTGAGAACCAAACATAGGGTGAAGATGAAGATCCTATTCAAATCTTAGCATCCCGAATACATTGCTGACGACACAAACCCGTGCTTTGAAGCGACACATACCTCTATCTCTCAGCAAGAGAGATACTATGTAGAATTGCTAGAAGATGAAGAAGATACAAGTGATTAGATTCCTACGGAAGAAGTGTTTCTCAACCAATTTACTAACTCTAATCCATTCAAAAAATTCCATGTGATGGGGCTAAGAACATATGTGATGTTTGACGATGATCAGGTCTTTCTAAAACTAGTGAATGATCAGGGAGGAATCTGATGATTTGTCTGATAATCGTCTATGGACCTTATATTTTGATGGTGCCAAATGTAAAGTTGGCTCTAGAGAAAGTGTCCAACTAGTGTATCAAACAAGATCACATACCCTCAAGGCTTACCATTTTTAGTTCTCATGCTCCAAAAATGATGCTAAGTATGAAGCCTTAGTTCACAGGTTGATTCTAGCACAACACATAAGTGTGAGAAGGATGCAAGCCTTTAGAGATTTAGAACTAGTGGTACTTAAGCCAGGTTTGTGGACAACCAATTACAAAGAACACAAGGATAAGATCTTACAAGCATTGGGTTTGGGATCTGGTCAAGAGTATTGAAGCTTTCAACATACAAGTTATTCCCCAATCACAAAATAGTGTTGCTGATTAGATGGCTTCTGTCGATTCACAATTTGAACCAATTTTTGACCTGACGAAGCAAAGTGTGGTACAAATAATTGTTCGACCCTCAATCCTGGACAAGGATCAAAACTAGAATTTTTTTCATGATGACATTCAAAATGATTCTTTTATACAGAAATTAGGGATAGGATTTCATAAAGATCAAATCATACAAATGAAAGGGATCAAGATTTCCTGAGGATTAATTTCTCTCAAAAATATCTTCAATTGTGAAGATGAAAAGAATGGCAAGAAAATATTAACTATGGACATAAGGGATTATGAAGAGCTCTACATTAGAAGCGAAAAAGAGCTAAAATTCGAGAGAGAAGTTCTTCATAAGGAAAAGAAAAGACTGAAGGATCTATGCTTCAAGTATGATGGAGTTATAGCCTAGACCTATGATGATCTAAGAGGATAGGACCCAGGAATAATCCAACACACCATTGATTTGGAGGAAGGATCCAAACCCATCTGATAGAAGCAAAGTCCATTCAACCCGAAGGTCGAAGCATTGATGGCACAAGAGCTCACCAAGCTAGTTGAATCAAAGATCATATATCCTATCAAACATTCCACATGGGTATTGGATCTGGTCCCGATTCAAAAAAAGAATGGTGATATCTGACTTTGTGTTGATTTTTGGGACTTGAATAAAACCTCGTTAAAAGACCATTACTCTTTGCCACTAATGGATCATATTTTGCAAACTGTGGCCAGATAGAGATGTTCTCTTTGCTAGATGATTTCTCAAGGTATAATTAGGCCTATGTAAATTAATCCAACCAACATAAAACAACATTTACCACTAAGTGGGGAACGTTTTCATATTCAACAATGATGTTTAGACTTTCTAATGTTGGTGCAACTTTTCAGTGAGAAATGGATATTGCTTTTGAAGGATTGATCAAACAAATTATCCTCATATATCTTGATGACCTACGTTTGGTCTTTTGAAAATCAAAAGATGATCATTTCAATCATCTAGAAAAGGTTTTCTAGAAATTCTAGCAGTTCAGGTTCTCTTTCAATCCCCAAAAATTTGTCTTTAGAGTACCTCAAGGTAAGCTCCTTAGCTTTGTAGTATCAAAGGAGGGAATAGCAATAGGCCCCGAAAGGTTCAAATCTATAATGAAATTACCTTTTCCAGTAAACCAAAAGGAACTACAATATTTTATGGGAAAGATCAATTTTGTGAGCAAATTCATATGAGATTTCACCAGCATTGCAAAAATAATCACCCTAATGCTCAAGAAGAACTTACTTTTTAGATAGACTCCAGAAGGAAAAGCAACTTTCAAACAAATAAAGGCAACCCTTTCTAAAGCCCCAGTGCTAGTTAACCCAGATTTTTCCAAAGACTTTCTACTCTGTGTACAGTGGCCAACATAGTATAGCTTCTCTACTCACTTAGAAGTGCATCGAATATGATGGAGAGAATTCTATTACTTTCCATTCAAGGACCCTTAAAGACTATGAAGCTAGGTATAATTTTGTAGAAAAATAGGCCTTTTCCATTTTCAAAATTTTAAAGAAATTTTGACACTTGGTGTTAGCCAACAAGATCACTATTCTTGTAGCACATCCCAGTGTATGAGAATACATTGCAAAAGGAGAGATAAAAAAGAAAAGGGAAAATTGGATCACAAAGATCCTAGAATATTATGTGGACATCAAGCCAACCAAGTTGGTTTGAGGAAGAGGTCTGTGTGAGTACATTACACAAGAATCAAATCTCAAAGCTAAAACAAAGGTTGATCATGTCTACTCGAACCAATTCGAGTCTAAAGAAGCTTGGCTAGCTAATCAGACACAATATATGTAGAAGGGATATTATTCAACCAATCTTTTGTTTCATAAAAGAAGGTACTAATAACTACAAGGAACTAGGTATGTATTAATTGAGGTTGTACTATTTAAGAGAAATTATGATTTCGTACTACTCTGATGTCTTGACAAGCTATGGGTGGAAAGATTTCTCAATGAATTCCATCACAGTCCTGAGGATGGACATTTCTCTGCCAAGACTACTACCTTAAAAATCATGTGAGTAGGATACTACTGGCCCTCTATGTTTTCCAAAGCACATTATTTTGTGCAAAAGTGTATCTAGTGCCAATATTTTGTTGGAAAAAGAAAGAATGTAGCTTTTTCCCTGAGCCCAATTGTAACTAAAGAACCCTTTGCTCAATGGGGTCTAGATTTTATTGGTATTATAAATCCTATTTCCAATGCCAAACATAAGCAGATCCTCATGGAAACTAACTACTTTACAAGGTGGATAGAGGTTGTAGCCCTAAAAAGTACCACATAAGGGGAAATTGTTAATTTCCTGGAAGAGCTAGTAGCAAGGTTTGGCCGGCCCAAGACCATCATATCTAACAATGCTCGACCCTTTGTAGGATTAGGAATGTTAGATTTTTTTGTTAGACATGATATTTTCCTCAATACTTCATCGAATTACTACCCACAAGGGAATGGGTTAGCAGAGTCAACCAGTAAAAATCTAATTAGGCTAATCAATTGTATTGGGTTAGAACGATAGAGAGACTAGCAAAAACACCTACCAGCTACTCTATGGGAAGATCATATTACTCCCAAGAAAATTTTGAAGACTTCTCCCTATGAACTAGTGTATGAAAATGAGGTAGTGCTACCTATATCCATAGAAATACCTCCCTTACAACTACTAAAAGCCCTAGAAATTGAGGAAAGTGGTGGAATAGAAGTATGGCTAGCAGAGCTCCCTAAGCTTGAAGAAGATAGAGAAAAGGCTCATGACTTCATGATAAATCACCAAAAAATAATGAAGCGTTGGTTTGACAAAAAGACTTCTAACCCAAAATTTAGAGAAAGGAGCCTAGTGCTAAAGTATGACAAACACACTGCAAAACCAAGGCAACACACAAAATTTGAAGCATTATGGAAGGGACCCTTCTGAATTAGTGTGTACAAGGAAAATAATTCATGTAAAATAGAAGAAATGGAGAGAAATGCTTTAGATATACCAGTGAATGGTATTTTTCTAAATTTATTCCATTAGAAGACGTAGTTCTTTAAAAAAATTAACAATTATGTACCATATGGAATTTTTTTTTTTGTAAACACACTTTAATTTTGAGAGTAAGCCATCTGAAAGAACACTAAAGGAATGAAAAATTGTATTATATTATATTCATTGAAAATTTTACAATATAATGGATAGGCCGAGGCTCATATTTGAACATCAGGCTCTCTGAAGAAAACCCAAAAAAGGGTAGTAAGCAAAAAGAAGCAAAAGGGAGGCAACAAGCAGAAAGCAATAAAGTAATGCCTCCAACCATTAACGATGAAGCAAAAGGGGCTCGTTATCAGATTCTTCTTTTTCTTCTTTGTCTTCTTCTTATTTTTCTTCAGGTTGCAAAAAAGGGCTAAACAAATGATGCACACATGCCAAATGACATAGAGCTAGGGTCTAGTTGTCACGACTCTACACCAGGAAGTCAAAGTGCTTCATCTAGGAAAGTCCCAAAATGTGATCCACTATGTACTCCCATAGCAAAAAATTGGTTATTGGTTGAGAAGAGCAGCGCTGCATCTTAATGTCCATAGTGTGAAAGTTAGACAGGAACGACAACTAGGGTACATCTATTGCAAAATCTATGTGCCTACAAAGATCCATGGTGCTTGGTGCTTTGTATAATGACATCAAGGATAGCCACTTCCACTACCTTGTTGAGCCCCTCCATCAGCAAACTGTTGAACATCTGGTGACACAACTCATTTATCACGAGCTTAGACACATTCAGGTCCAACAATGAGGCCATGAAGCAAGAAAGAATGTTGTAGTTGCTCCAGAGCTAGTTCTCATCATTGATGAATTTTTTGCCAACCACCCACCTAAATGCAACCATGATAAGGTGGTCGTATTTCTTTACCAGGTGCTTAATTCAGTCACTAGTGACTTCTCCGAAAAAGAAGTATTATGGCCTCTATGGGAGGAGCTAAATGGGAGTGCCTAAGCCAACAAACATTCAGATAAGCAATGAAAGATGGTAGAATGAGAAATAGTGGAAAACTTGCTAAACTTAAGAGACAATATTTTTGAATGAATGTTACAAAAGGTGGCATAGCTATATATAGAAATATGAGCCAGAGAACTCAAAAAACAAAAATTCCATTTTTGGCTAGAGGACAATGGGAAAATTTGAAGGAAAAATGGAGAAAGGAAGGTAAATCATACGAAGAATATGATACAATACCTTGAGAAATAAATTTTGGATTTGGGAGTAAATGCTCTTGTATGTCGATCATTGACATGTGTCTTTTTCCATCATCAGTGCCAACCAGTTTACTAATGAGAAAGGACATGGATTAATACACTAAATTATGAAAAATTTATGGACATGTCTTTTCTAGAGTACCTTGTATCACGTTAGTATTTTCACATAGCGAAAAGCATGCTTTTCGAGGTAATGAGTTTATTTGATAAAAAGACAGCAGAGGGAATGCACTAATTCCATCCTCATGGAATTTTTGGCATTCTCGAGGGATATGGATCTCCAATCCACACGTATCACCTCGATGGCAACATTTAATGGTCTGATGATAGTGACGTAGCCTTAAGTGCATGTACGAGTGAGAGAATTAATTGCACTAAAAAGTAGATTTCTCTAGAGAAGTAAAAGGAAAGTGGTCATTATCCCTAAAGAAGCTCTTTGCAACTTTCTCATACAACCATGGAAGAAGCATAGACCTCTAGTAGACAAGTCATAGCTTCAAGCAGAAGACTTGGTTATGTCGATGTTTTTAGGCAAAATTTATTTGCCAATGCTCCAACAATGGAAGAGTGGTCTTATGAGCACTGTGAAAGGGTCCAACATCATAAACACATCAAAAGAGAGGTAGTGCAAAACATTATGGATAATTTTTTTGACCCTCAATTAATAGCTAACCCTAAAAGCCTTAGAGAAGGTGTGTTTTCAGAGGATGCTAGAGCATGAACCGTCAGAGGGTTTTGCATTTCAACTTTGGACTTATGGCCTACCACAGTTTATGGTGCCTATCATACATATGTTCCCGAAGTTGGTGGATGCATGTTTGAAGAATTTTAATAGAAGTACAAAGGCCATTGAGGGCTGAGGGGTCAAGATTACCATTTCTTCCAAAGCTATACAAGATATGCTACATATCCCTACAAACTAGGGTGCTGAGCTTTTTGATGAAGAACAAATGAATATCCTAGGAGAGGACATGTTTAGGAAAATATTTTTTTATGAATATCAGACCAAGGAAAGACCACAGAGAGGGTAGATTCATTGGCCTCTTTTGTGCAAGAAGTTTAAAAAGGAAACATAGTCTATGTTCTCAATGTTTTCCTCAATTTTTGGCCTTGATGATGAGGAGGAGGTTAACCCTTTCTAGTTTTCCCTAGCCCTTGAGCTCAAAAGGGAAAAAGTCTAAAGGTACCATGATTTTTTTGAGGTAATATTGGGAACATGAGGGAGCAGTGGAAGAACAACAATGTTGAGTCCAAATTTAGGTATTCTTTTGTTCTAGCTCATTTTCTTTTACATCATAATTTTGAGTGGCTGGATAATAATGTACCAGTATCTAGGCTAGATGTAAAGGGGCTATCTCCAACCAATTTTTGTATGGACCCCTATACTTTTGAGGATAGGGGATTATTATCAATTTACAAACAATTTTCTAAGGCCATTACTTAGAGATTTGTTGCCCTGCCCTATTGGCCATCTTTTTCAAGAAGTTATTGAATGGATAAAAGATCTACTGACCACACTAGATTATTTCCTGGGTGAGGACTTCACATTCATCATATTTCATGGTTTTCTCAGGTAGGTGTTCTAACTCCCCAGATTTGTAACAGACAAATATTTTTCATTGGAGGCATGCCATCAAGTAACCATCATCGACAAGATTTATGGTGCTTGGAGGAACAAAACAAAGCTCTATGACCTTCCTCTTATAATTGCTAAGAGTTGGGTAATACTGACTAAATGTAAGGTAGAGGACGAGATCGCAAATTTGATGGTGGCCTTTGGCTTGGTCCTTATTTTTGACAAGTGGAATTATAATTTGAATGGGATTTATAGTTTGAGGCACGAGGTTCAAGATTATTTCCATAGAAGAAGGAACCTAGGTTAGGAGAGCGTGAAGATATTCATTGATCTGGATCACATTCTAGAAGAACAACCAAAATGGTTAAGTTTCTATAAGCCACAGGCAGAGTATCAGAGGAATCTTTCGATGGGAAAATATCTAAATGTGTAGCTAAGGTGCTAGGGATGGTTGGAAAGGAAAAAGGAAGACTTCTATAGATTCTGATAGAAGATGTGGTGCCTAGGTGACTCGTTTGGTAACTTTTAGCCTCTTGATGATGAATTTGAGGAGTTATATGATAAAGAGGCTGATTTTGACAACAAGAACCCTAAAACGAGCCATGAGACTGATGAGGAAAAAGTTCCACCTTAGGTTGCTAGACCTCGGGAGTCCATAGTTGGAGAGACTCAAGGTGAAGGGATTCACAAGCTCTGTCTACCTCTAGCACCCTAAGTAAAGGGAAAAGGACTCGATGATCTCCAAAAGAATACGCAACTATTGTTGAAGGCCAAGTCTTAGAAGGATCTACTGCTAGAGGATCAGAGCATGTTAGTTTTGGTCATACAAAGTGAAGAAGGATTCAAGATCTGGGTGCCCCTAATGTACAGGTTTGACAAGAAGAAGAAGTGGAGTCCACCTTGTAAAATTTCACTACGGCTCATGTAGGTTTTTCTACCCCTCTTCTTCCTATTTCTGCATCCTTGGTCAATCCTCTTCCCTCTCCCATGGAAAGGAGGCCTCCATCCTCAAATCCTAAACTGGTAATCCTGAATGCATGACTTTCCATTTTTAATGAACCTACTAAAACCACCCTGTGTGCCAAAGGTGCATCATCCACCACGACCGTTCTATCTTTAATCACCCTGTCAGGGGGCCACAATTGAAATAGCTAGTACCACCTCTTTACCCATCACTCCTAGTCCATCTACTTCTGGGAAGGCACCTCTCCATCAGCCTATTTTTGCTTTCACCCCTACTAGTTTCCCCCTGCTCAATTTGGTGTCCCACCCTTTTCCATTTTCACACTACCTTTTGCATCCCCTTGCTCTCACACATCTGAAGTTTCCCCTACTGTCACTCTTTTCAGACTACCCCCTAGTTCTTCCATTACAGTGTAGAGCATCGATGTCCCTTAGACTCTCTAGGGTCATTTTGATGCTACTAAATAGGCCTGAAAGGCCTGGAAGCAAAAAATATTGTTGAAGAATTTCAAGAAGCTTGCCACAAAGAAAATTGAAGCTTGCTTCAATGAGGAGTGAAACTCTTTACTCCTTACTACCATGAAGCCACTCGTCACCAAACCCAAAGGGAAAATCCAGATGGAGGAATATGGAATTCATGTTGTAGGCCTAGATTTGAATGAAACTCACCCATAGGACAAAGTGGTCCTAGCCAAAGCCACTCAAAAGGTGGTATATACTGACTATGAGAGGCTGGATAGGAAATTAGAGAAGCATGAGGTAGAGTTAGCAAATGTAAAAGAAATTGTAAGCAGATTGTAGAATGAGATCCGAACTAGAGAAGCTGAAGTAGCCCACATAAAGAAAATTCAAGGAGAGCAAGGAGATGTGTCTAAATAGCTTGCGGAAGCTCAGAGTGAATAGGTTCAACTTCATGCTTAAACCAAAAATTTGAAGAGAGCTAGATGATGCCTGATCTTGAACTTCCCATGATCTTCAGAGGATCTAGGTGGAAGTAGAAGAATCGAGGTAGGAAGTCGAAAGACTAACCTTAGTGTTGGCAACCACCCTTTGGGAGAAATGTCAAATGGAAGAAAACATAAGGGCAAGGGAGGCCCAATTTAACCAAAAATTAGTTGTTGCACGAGGATCTGGGGCCCTCTGATATTGAAGAGGTTGATATCCATGCATTGGGAGTAGATTGCAGCTGGTGTTGCCATTCTTGGGCCTGCCTTACAATTTCTAATGGATGTTTAGGAATTGAATGCTAAGGTTAGTCTGATGGCTGATCATTTTATGTAGAAATGTTCATCCCAAGTGGAAGATTCACAAAGTTTCATTTCCAAGTTATGCATCACCACCAACTAGGTCTTAGAGAGAGTGGGGATCCCTGATTGGAAAGTCACCTCCATCAAATCTAATAAGATCATCAACTATCATAGGGTTGTGGCAAGGTGTAGAGACTGCTAGATGGTGCTAAATAAGCGGGTTGTTGAGATCAAGAAGGAATTTAGCGTCTTGGTTACTTTTGGGATGCTTCCTCTTCTTTCACCAAATGAAGATACACTGATAGTGGAGAAAGTTAATGATGTATTCCAACACAAAATCCAAACTATTGTGAAACTCCCAGGTTCGAGTGCAACACCTATGGTAGATGATGTTGAGTGTGAGTTCTATCCTCTTTCTCAACTCTATTATCACCTTGGAGAGGTTTCTTCCATATGGGGTTTCATCTATTTTAAGGAGATATTTGATCTCAAGCAAGCTTGCAGGAAGATCCAAAACCTCATCTTACTAGTTGATGTAGACTGGGAGGCTCAGTGTGCCACTTTCATCAAACTCCAAGAACAACCAGAGGCCTAGGTTCATGCCTCTGCAAGCGAAGACCCCTATGAGTCGCCAAAACTATAAAGTGTTTTTTTCTTGATCATTTTGATTTTTGACTTATAATGTTTTCAATTTTGAGTGTGCCCATGCTCAAGTGGAGTTATCAAAAAGATGCTTAATGCACCATGTGGTGGCTGCACAACTTTCATCTTTTGTCTCCCTTTTTCTAGAGAGTTCAGAATAGGTGTTGGGTCATCAAGGATTTTCAAGGGAGCTATATCCATGAGCTTGAAAATATCTGCTCATTTGACACATCACCTCTTCATTGCGGGTAGATTGCATCTCCTACCAAGTGATATCTTTTTTAGGATTTTTTTAGATTTGGCTGGCCTTTTTCTTTCTTTGTTTTTGGGATGGAAGCTTTAAGTTGGTGCCTCTGAGTGATGTGATTGGTCAACTAGACCTCTTTGCTAGGCTATTGTTTATAAGATTTATTTTTTTATGGGCCTCTATCTTTGCTAAACACTTGAAAAACATCAATGCAATAGTTGAGAGTTGGTGAGCAAAGATCATTGTGACATTAACTATAAAACACCTAGAAATATTGACTTTTGTGCTGAGGCGGTGTTTTCTTCTTCTATGGCTATATAAGGAGGGTGATGTCACAATGAGGAGTTGGAATTTCAAGTTTTAGTTTCCTTGGCTAAGGAAATTTTCTTTATTTTTCTTAGGAAATTGAATTATTTTTAGAAGTACAATTGTAGAGCTACTTATCTCCATAATGTTATATCTTTTAAGGTTTAAACTATTGTCAGATTGGCATTTGACCTTTGTTTCAAAGTTCATTTGAGATTTGAAGCACAAACTATTGAGGAGAAATTGTTGAGACTGTGCATGTATGGCCTTTTTCAAGTTTCCTTTCTTAATATTATCATTTTGAATGAAACACTATATCTTGGAAGATGAATCTAAATAGTTTAAGTAGTTGATTTCCATGTTGTATGCTCATATGGTATAATAGTAACTTGTGAATGTTGGACTATGTCATTGGAATTCTCTACTTTCTTGAAGGGTTGTTGTTTTACTATATTATGTTGTATTAGGAGAGAGAGGTTTTACAATTTTTGAATGTTCTTTCTTTACCCTTAGAAACCTTTATGTTTGATTGGAACTTAATGAACACTACCTGTGAGAAGATTTGAAAGTTTGCATTGTGCTTAATTATTAGCCTTTGTTGTTCATTCTCTTTCCAACAATGAAGGATTGTGGAATTTTGTGTCTAATTATATCAATCATAGAAATGGTTGGGTTTGAAATGCTGTAAAAGCATTGGTGTATTGCCCTTTTCATATTTTATATTTACATTTATTTCTACCCTTTACTGCAAACCCCCAAAGAAGAGCCAACTTTCTATAAAAATCCTGGAGGTATTTAGTGAGGTGCAAATTGATCCCCCACTCACTGAATTTCCCATAAAACTGTTGGAGAGGCACAAGCTTTGATGATCAACAATGAAATTTCTTAATGTATTCGAAGCAATCTTGTTTCATATTTTTCCAATAATATCCTATGCAGGTTGGCTTTTGAACTAATGATCTTCCTCCAAAATGCTCCTCACAAGCACCTACATGATCTTCTTCAAGTGCTATAGGGATTTTGGATTCTTTTAGACACCTAAGCTAAAGGTGATTAAAGGACCTCTTATATAAGATTTATGCTAGAATGATATAACTAGATGCAAATTTTTGAAGATGAGAGTGATTGTTTTTATTGGTTGGCTCAGGAAAGGTACCATCTTTCAAATAATTGAATATCATACAATACCATTCAATAAAGTCTTCAATGGTTGTTGCTAGAACTTCTTTTTCTTTATCTTCAATTGATTGTTTCATAATTGTATGCACAATGAAAGGTGAAGTATTTTGAAGGATCTTGAGGGGATATAAGAGAAGCTACACTTTCCATTGCATTTGCATGACAATTATCTTTTTTAGGGATGTTTTCAATGGTGAATGATTCAAACTTATCTAACAAATTCATTGTGATATCCTTGTATTTTGATAATTTTTCATGCTTTGTTTGATATGTTCCATTTATTTGTTTGATGAATAATTGTGAATTGCCAAATATCTTCATGTCTTTAGTGCCCATAACTAGAGTGGCAAACAATTTAGCGAGTAATGCTTCATACTCAACATTGTTTTTTTTATACATAGAAAGTTTAACTAATATGATAAGGGAATAGGCTCTTTTGTGGGCAATTTTAGTATAACCCCTGCACCAGAGCTAGTTCTGCAATTATATCCATCAAAATACAATTCCCATCCATTTTTTTTATTTTCAACACATTATCATAAGGGAAAGAATCATTACCTAGTAACACTAAAGGAGAAGGATCATCGGCCAATTGGTCGGTCAAGGCTTTGACCCTCAATTTCTTTTTGCAAAAAAAAAATTAAGGTCAAACGCAATGAACAACATTACCCACTTAGCTAAGTATCCTGGTAAGTTTGTTTTAGTGAAAAGTTGTCTTAAAGGGTCAAAATTCATCATCACTTATATTTTGGAATTTAATAAGTAATTCCACAACTCACTGGTAGAAAATACATGATCCAAACACTATTTTTCTATTTTTGTGTATTATTTCTCATAATTAATCAATGTTTGACTAATTATGTAATAAACAGGATGTTCTTTATCCTTGTCATCTTGTTGAGCCAACAATGCTGTGAGAGCATGGGCTCATGCCGATATAAAAAGGATGAATGGTTTTATTTGCATGGAAAGTTGTAAGATATGTGGAGTGACAAGATAATCTTTCAAAATTTGAAAGGGATATTTACAATCTTCATTCCAATCAAAATGTATTCCTTTCTTGAGGAGATGTGTAAATGGTAATGTTCAATCTGCTAAGGGTGCTACAAAATGACAAATGGCTCGAATTCTTCCTTGTAAGGTACAAAATTGAGAGATATTTCTGGGAGATGGCATGTTAACTATAGCATCAATTTTCTTTGTGTCCACCTCGATGCCTCTATGAGATACAATAAAAAAATTCACTATCTACATAAGACACACTTTTTTTGGATTCAAATAATGTATTTTATTCTCAAAAATATTCTAAGAACATTCATTGTCTTATCTGTGTTAATATTTAGCCTGTCATGTGACACTATCCTTCCTGAAACTTTATGTATGTAATCATGAGAATATAAATGCCATGCTAGCTCATTGATATGTTGTGCTAGTTCTTCAATTCAAAAGACAACCGACAAAATGTTCCCAAGATGGTTGTGGGCATATTGTTTCCACTCACGATCTTGAGGTTGTCAAAATTCAGTTATCCTCAAAAAATGTCATAGATGACAACAAAGCATGTGTCCACGTATTAATTCTACTATCATGTCAATATTAGAAGGAAAGATATCTTTAAAAAGTGCTGTTAAATCGCGAAAAATTATTTTATGTAATGATTTCAAGTTTTACATTCTAAAAAATATTTGAGATCAAAGAGAATAATCTATAGGTCTTATGAAACCAACCTCAATTTTTCGGAATCAGTCCATTATGATAAAGTCGTAGTATCCTCTTGTTCTCCATCATCGAGGAATTTTTCTATCTTAATCACTTTCTCTATATCATTGACGTTCATTTCTATATACATTGTATCCCTTAAAGGGAGTGCATTTTATTTCAAAAATTCAAGGTTGTATTCTTCATTAGTCATGTCCATCTCACCGTTCTCCTTTTCTCCATCTTTTTGTTTCGTACTAATCATAGCACATGTAGCATTTTTCTTTTGAGGAGTAGATGGTTTATCATAAACCCCCAGCATTTGTTTCAAGGCTTCATCATCTTTAAAGTATTCCCATGATGGTTCATAACTCATATCAAGCAATTCTAAATGCTTCAAAGTGAGATTGATTTTTGGTTTACACATAACAATGTTGATGTTTAATGAAGGTCTCTTGTCTACTTGCGTTATCTTAGAAGGACAATATCCCAGACCATTTTTCATTTCTTGCATGTTAGGTTCCACAGGAATATGAATTCCTTGTTCTTTCTTTCCACATCCTTTTCCACTATAACCCAATTGCTTCATAAGTTCATAACCTCTCCCATAAAGTCTTTCCATTTCTTTCGGGTTTGGTGGTTGTTGATAATCAATCCCATTGAAGTTTTATTGTATAGCTTGTGTCTTCTTCAAGAGTAACTGAGATAGATGCTTGTGAGTTTTCATCCAAGTTCTTTGTTGACATAACAATTGATTTTTTTTGTTTTTCATCCTCTTTTCTTATGATTATATATTCTCCCATAAATGAAGGTGTGAATTCCAAGGAACCCCAATCATCATCTTATAATTTTGACACTGTCTCCATCTCTTGTGTTTCCTCTTTCATAGGTTCTAATTTTGATGTTGGAATTAATGTTTCTAGAGGACTGGTGGTTCCTTTTTCAATTTGTAAACAACTTTCAGGCTCGCTTGGTCCTTTTCAATTTGGTATAAATTTTTTTTATAGACATACTTCATGATATGATGAAGAGTCGAAGGCATGAAACACATCTCATGAATCCATGGTCTTCCTAAAAGAATATTGTATTAAAGGCCATGAGGCAGAACATGAATAGGAGTTTTTAACATAGCATTTCCAACTATAATAGTTAAACTAATCACATCGAGCGGTTGTTTCCAAACTTGTCTAAAAGGTTCACACTACACACATTAAGAGCTGAGTCATTATCAACAAGGGTCCTTTTATTCCTATGTTGTTGTATATGGCTATTATCATGAATGCATCATATGTATTTCTCATATCCAATGGAGGGAGTTCATGTTAGTGAAAGGTAATGTCTACAATAATTGTATTCATTCCTTGTATTAGAGCTACCACATCATTTGCATCTATACTATGAGAAATCACAACTTTTTGTAAGGCTATTTGAAGCATGGTGTGGTAACTAGGTGATGTTTGAATAAGATCCCATAAGGAAATCTTAGTGGGAGTATTCTTAAGTTGTTCAACAAGATCATACTCCTTTCCATTATGTGATGGTAAAGAAGGAGCACTAGGAAATATAGGATTAGGAAATGGTGACTAAATTGGATTAGGTTGAGCTTGTATATTATTCCTTGTATTATATGTATGAGCAACAACATTATAACTTGATTTTTGCAAAATATTTTTCTTAGGTGCATCAAGGATAAGGATGGTTTTGTTTGTAAGTTAAGGTTTATTTGAAGGTGGATACAGGATAAGTTGAGGTTGGATGATATTTACTTCTCTTTGTTTAGGTTTTTTTGAACAAGCCTTATTGGAAAAACTTCATGGGATTAGGTCCTCAAGGGCTTCATCTAACATATGAAATTAATCACTAATAAAAGGCTTAAGGGCTATGCTAACTTGAAAAAAGGGTTCTGACATACTAACCATAAATGTATGTGTGTTTAGATTTAATGTTTTGGTTTCTATGTTTCAATTTTATAATGAATGTAAACTGAGGTTTACAACTAACAAAATTAATGTGAAATGACATATCTTTATCAATCAATTGTAAACATTAACTATGAAAATTCATAAAACTATAAATTGATAGATTGAAATAGTAAAGTAACTACAATAAATAGAAGCACAAAAATTCACTTCTTAACCTTGAAAACTACAAACTCAAACTCCACAAGGACTAAGACACCAACTAGAGAATCTTGGTCCTACTAATGAAATTTAGAGGTTCTAGAAACTGGAACAAAAAGAAAACAACCTAGACAGGGTTATGAGCCAAAAACCCACCGAAGGTCTAAGACACCAGTAAGAGAATTTTAGTCCCAACAAAGGTTATTTTCATAATTTTTTTTTTTTTGGATTGGTTATAGTGTTCCTAGGTTTTGTACTCAGGGGTTTGATGTTTAGAAATAGAACAATATGCAAATGAATGCAAAAAAAAGTGAATAATGACAAGCAATTGAATGCAAAGTTGAATGCATTTTTTTTCAATTTTGAATGCAATA
>VDFB02034600.1:0-36253 GCA_007258455.2 Sequoia sempervirens
TCTCTCCTACTACCTAACCCCTCTCCTAATACCTACCCCTCTCTCTCTTAGTCTCTCTCTAGATCTCTCTGTTGCAAGAATGAAGGTGTTGTCATTGATGTCAATTGGTTAACTAGTTGTCATTAATATCAAGGACATAGGTTATTGGTTGTATATGTCAAAGATATTGAGAAAATTATAATGGAGAAAAGTTGCAGGTGTTCAACGGCTGCTACGGGTTTTTCTCCTATGTTCGTGTGGTTCAAATATGTTGATCATGATTGTTGGAAGCTACCATATCTAATATTTGGGCTTCTAGATCGTTGAACATTGCAAGTTATGTTCACCAATTGTGAACTATAATTTTTTGGGTATTTGGCTGAGGTTCGAGAGAAATATTGTTGGTCTGGATTTCTTTTTGGTCGAGTCTTATGACTTGTATTTCTAGAGTTAAGCTATTATAGTCATGTTGAAGATAATTTTGGTATATGGAAGGATTGGATCGTGCTAAGGGGTGCATGTGCTTAATTGTTTTATGTGTTCTACACTAGTTTGGACGGCCTTGTGTTAAACACTACTATCAAAGTTAATGAAGTGTGTTGGGACTTATTTGGGTCCTCATCAAGCATATGCTTGGGTTTCCCTCATTCTAATTCCACCCTAGAATGTTTTGGCGCTAACCTAATTTGAAATTGAATAATAGATGGCCGATTTTGGATATGTTTCAAAGTTGAAGATGGTATAAATACACAATGAGTTAATGATGAAAGTGTGACAAAGAGATAGTGAAAGATACATATCAAGATTGATGTATGTGATGCGAGTGTGGTAGATTAGTGTGAATCTTAAATGCTAAGTTTCCAGATGCAATGAGCTGAAGGTGGACTCTATCACTCATGCATGTCTTCAAATGGTTGAGTGAGTTGTGATGGAAATATTTGTTGCATTGAGATTATCTTCTCTATGTAAGATATCTCTTCTATCTTCTTTATAATTGTGTGGTAGTGAGCCCTCCAAGTGGCTAACCCTTGTTGGATAGTGAGTCTTGATCCAGATAGTGAGCCTTTTGTAATTGGTTTTGATATTCTCTATAGTGTGAGCTAATCCTCATCGTGGTTTTTCCCTTATTGAGTTTTCCATGTAAATATGGTGTTACTATGTATGTGTGATGCATTTTAGTTTCTTCCTTTGCATTGAATGTTTAATTATTTAGTTTTGTGATTGTTCCAAGTTTTGGGGAATGTTTTTGTATAAGAGAAAATTTTCACCCTTTACGCAAATTCCACTTTCACACACCCTCACCTTAGAAAATCAAATCTAAATGCGAAATTCCACATCACCCAACTACCTTCCATCCACTTGGCATCTATCCTTTGTGCCGGTGAGAGAATGTCAGCGATGAATGCACAGCGAGCGGACATCTGTGTGGCACACTACCATCCCTAACAAATTCTCGTGTCTCAAGTTGGTAGAGGCGTTACACACCCGATTGGGGTCGATTTGTAATGTCCCTCTTTGACCAACCGACCCCAGAAATGGCAGATTCTTCCTCATTCTCCTTCAAATTCATTCATTCTTCACTCAATCCATCCCTTTTTCACATCTCCTAGCAATTCAATCTCCTTCTTCAACATTCACTTCACTCTCAAGCACCATTTTAACACTCCATTGTAGCAGTAGCACTCCATCAGCTCCACATTACAAGTGTGAAGCAAGCCATAGAAGTGTGGGCTTGGAGTCTTGTGATACCTCCCTTCATCACAGTTGTGGTTGTGGTGACTTTGCCAAGTCCATATCTCCTCCATTGGCTAGTGAGATTTTGGGTGGAGGTGGTAACATTTCACTCCTCTCCTTTGTGATTTGGTTGAGTAGCATTGTATTGTTTTGTAGTGTGTATTGATATCTTTTCTTTCCTTTATCTCATATTCTACTTCGTTGCTTTCTGGCTATTTGTGGAAGTGGAAACACCAAAGTGGGTGTCTAACTGAGGTAGGCCCCTATACAGCCTCAACAATTTTCCCCTCTTTCTTGTGTGTAGGTGGACGTACATGTGGAGCTATCTAGAGAACATGAGCTGTTATGAGATTATCTTCGTCACCCTAGTTCTTATTTACTTGCTTTAGCATATTCATCTCTATTTCTCATACTTTATCATTCTATTTTTTCCATCAAAACCAACTAGCTAGGTTGTCAATTAGTTTTTAGGCACTTTGTATTATGTTTATTATTTTCTGACCGTACAGACGCCAGCGTGCCCAAAAGATGCTAGCATGCCATGCTTTCATCCCAAATTTGTGCTACTGTCCTCAGACAGAGGGTTGTTTGAAACACAATATTGACTCCAAAAACTAGCTCGCCTAGCCCAAACCTAAGTTCAAGATCTGCAAAGTGATAGAAGTACATTATAGTGCTCATCATTTTTTATCTTTACCCCAAGACATCTTTTAGAGTGAGGTAAGTTAAGACAACCCTTCGCTCTCGGCTCTCCGTGACCTAGAGCCTTGACATGTTTGGTCCCCCTCTTACATTTTTGGTGAACCTAACGTGAACCATTTTGGTTCCATTTGGCAGTACTAAAGGGTCCTTTCCTTGCATTCTAGGGGTGTTGTAGGTGTTAGTGTTGTGAGGTTTTTTTCCTTACAACCCAACCTACGACCCCTAGTAGGCATAGTTGAAAGGTTTCGTAAGTGTTGCAGAATGAAGCCTTAATTGGGTTACTATCCTATCTTACAACCTTTGGGGGGGTTTGTGAGAGTATCATTTAGTGTACGTGATGGCTTCTTTTTTGCATCTTCCTATCCCCTCTACGCATCCTACAAGTAGTAGTATAGGTATAACCTTCACCTTGCAGGACCTGTTGATGGGATTTAATAGAGAACCATCTCCTCTTTATATCCCTACATGAACCAATGAGAACACTATAACAGGTGTTCTCATTGACCCGACATCTTAGGTGAACATTATAACCAAGAAGATTATGTTAATTAACTTCCTGCATAAAGATGAGTATGACACACTTGATAGTGGACTTTCCGTACCTCCCCTTAGTAGCATTGTTTTGTCAATGCTTGTCAGACCTAAATTCGTAAACCTATTGTTTGACATAATGCTAGGGTTCGAACTCTTCAGAGTGAAGTTAGGTATCCCCTGGTTAGTATCTATGAACACGGTTATCTATGAACACGGTTCGCTCGATTGTGCACAAATGTTTGAATTTTATTCATGAGGGTTTCGTGCATGTGATCCATGACACTAGTTATAGTCCACGAGTTGCTTGTGGCAACTATTCTTTAGATCACTTTTGGCCTACACCCGTTGGTCCTCTCCCACCTAGAAAGGACTCTTGTACCGAACTTATCAGAATTACAAGAAAGGGTGCTTAGCGCCTAGAGTGAGGTACCTTCCATCACCTTATACTATTTCACGTAGGGCATGCATAAAATTTGACAGTGATGTCACCAAAACCTATAGAAGAGAAGAAGAAAATCCCTCTTAGGGTCCCTCTTCTTCCTCTTTCGTTGTTCAGCCTGACACTTCCTCTCGCTCTGTTGTGGCGCCACCAAATTTTGTTTCACATTTGCGAGAGAATCCTATGGTGCCTGCTTGGCGAAAGCCCAAGTTTCCCACATTTGAGCTCCCCATTCTTCCCACAAAGCCTAGGCCCATTCGATATGGTAGAAGAAAGGGTCCCCGTGGGGAATCCTCTATGTCTCGACCTCTGTGGCCTCCCACTACTTCTACTCCCAAAGCAATAAATGGGAAGAGGCCCACTATCAAAGCACTAGAGCTGACTCCCCCTGTTGTTCCTCAAACTGCTCCTCCTGCTCCCATTCAAAAGTCTTTCCCTCCATCAAAAATGGCTGTGATGGACACCCTATGGATGAGAAAGAGTCTTCCATCCCTCCATAGCTCCCAACCTCTAGCTTGAAGAGTCGCAGAAACTGCCTTGTGTGTGAATGCAAGTGCCAAAAAAAGGCTCTTATGGCTAAGCAAGCCGCTTTGCAGAAGAAGGAAGAGGAGATGACCGCCCCTGCTTCAGGGCCTCTTGTTGTGTCCTTCTCTCTCCTCCCCCTAGTTCTATTCAATCTAGTTCTGTCTCGCTTCTAGCTCCTATTGTGAATGCACTTGACCCCAAAAAGGTGCAAGTGTTTATCACTCCTTCGGTTGAGCCACCCCTATTGATGTCCCTTTTAGGCATCCCATCATTCCCTAAACCTATGGATATGTCAAATACTTTAGTGATATCTATCATAGTTTTCTCCCCCACCTTTTCCTTTGCACCTCTCGCCTCATCTGTGGGGAGTTCAGATCCCTTGACTAAGAAAAAAGTGAAGAATGGTCCTTCTAGCAATGGAGGGTGTAAGAGGATCCCACCTTCTATGAAGGATGGTCATGTGCTAGTTTGTTTTGTCCTAGTAACAAAGAAAGTCTCAACTTCTCCCGAGTTTTTCACTACTCCCGAGTCATTCGGTGAGCCTAGTAGTGAATCTCGAGTGCAACCCTCTCTGTCCATTGAGGTATGACATGGAACTCCAATAAAGTACATGTTTAAATCTCTAGATGAAGTTTTGTCCTTGTCAGAAGTCTTCACGAAATCACTGACTATAGCTCAACAAGAGCCTAGAGGAGAAGACGTTGCAGGGCCTTCTTCCTTAGCCCTTGTTCTAGGAGGGTTGGAAGCTCCTCCCCTTAATATTCCACCACTACAGGCTTGTCCTCCTTCCCCTTATAATGATCTAGATTGGAAAGTGAATGACCTCTTAGTCGATGAGTGTTAGGGGGAGGCCTCTTCTTTATCTTTATATTAGATGTGTGTGTTGTGATGTGTTTCACCGTGATTGTGCTATGTGTTCCTAGATGACCCTCGTCACCCTTGTTGGTGCTTGGATATAGGGGTGATTTTGTGTCGTGAACTTTCTTCTATTTGTATAATCATTCTTCCATGTTTTTGTTTGATTTTTGAAAAACTGGGGATGATGCAAAGTGTTGGGGGTATTTACGCTTCCCTTCCATGTTGACCCAATTTTTTATTTTTACTATCTTCCATGCATTCTTCTTGATTTGGTGGGGATTGATGATCTTTTTCCTTGCACTGTGGTTACCTATTATTTATATAAGCATGAGCAGATCTGACCTCATGAAACTAGATCCCCCTATGTCTTCTATTTGTGATTTTTTGTCTTTCACTCTTTTCTTATCTTTCTCTCTTCTTTGCTTGAGTTGTCCCTTGTATGTGTGACAACGCCACATTCACAATACTTCAATTTTTAGAAAACACATTTTTTGCCAATGAATCTTTCCTTGAAAATATTTGCAAACTTTTTCAAAAGTCACATTCTCGACTTAGACCCCTAACGGAATGTGTTTCCTACATCATGGGTTCGTAAAGAAAGAATTTGAGAAATTTTCTCCGAGGGGGGAGCAACCTTTTCCTATGGGAGAAGCCTCGACCTTCCCCTTGTGAGGGGGAATTTTCTTCCTTTCAAATTCCTTGATGAAGTGAACATCTTTCGAAAGGATTCCTTGATGAATCAATTTGAGAAAAAATGTCTTTGTTACACTTTCAAACAATGTGTCCCTTGAGTGGGCCCCTCTTCATGTAGGGTTTTCAAGGGACCCCTTTGAAAGCCTTCAAACTTTTTGACGGTCTACGTGACTTTCCGCTTGTTTTCATTTGTGGATGCTTTGTTTCCTAGAATGTTTTATCTGTAGATTAACATGTCGCTTTGTAGGTGCACATGTGAAGCCACTTTTTGACTTTGCGGAGGCCCCTTATATTTGGGTTTCCCTCATGTGAGAGATCTTGGGGGACGCCTCCTTGTAGGTTTGTGGGCCTATAAGGCACTCACATCTATGGGCTTTCATGTGAGAGATCTTGGGGGTTTCCTCCTTGTAGGTTTGCGGGCCTTTGAGGTGCTTACTTCTCGGGGCTTCCTTCATGCGAGAGATCTTGGGGGTTGCCTCCTTGCAGGTCTGTAGGCCTGTGAGATGCTTTCATCTTGCAGAATTTTTCCATCATTGGTTTGAGGGCCTTCGGTGTACTTTGTGCAACTTCATAGTTCTATGAGGCTATGGAGTCTTTTCTTTGAAACTCCTCAGGGAGAGTACCTGTGGAGTCCTTTGCCTATCCTGCACTTTTGAGCTTGCTAGATCACGATCTGCTTCCTCAATGGTTTAGGTATAAATTTCTAACCCTACTAACTCTTCGATCTACTTTACCAAATTACTCATCAGTACTCATGCTCGCTAAAGTGGGGGAAAAATGTATAGGAGCGAATTTGCACCCTTTACGCAAATTCCTCTTTCACACACCCTCACCTTAGAAAATCAAAGTTGAAGGAAAAATTCCACATCCACCCAACTATCTTTTGTCCACTTGGAATATTTCCTTTGTGTCGGTGAGAGAATATTTTTTGGAAATGAACGTGCGGTGCGTGGACGTTTGAGCAGTGTGTTGTTGTCCCTGACAGATCCCTGCGTTTGAAGTTGGCAAAGGAATTATACACCCGATTGGGGTCGATTTGTAATGTCCCTCTTCAACCAACCGACCCAAAAAATGATAGATTCTTCCTTATTTTCCTTCAAATTCATTCATTCTTCACTCAATCCATCCCTTTTTCACATCTCCTAACAATTCAATCTCATTCTCTAGCATTCACTTCTCTCTTAAGCAATATTTCAACACTCCATTGCAACAACAACACTCCATCAACTCCACATTACAAGTGTGAAGCAAGCCATAGAAGTGTGGGCTTGGAGTCTTGCGAGACCTCCCTTCATCACAATTATAGCCGTGGTGAATTTTCCAAGTCCATATCTCCTCCATTAGCTAGTGAGATTTTGGGTGGAGGTGGTAACATTTCACTCTTCTCCTTTGTGATTTGGTTGAGTAGCATTGTATTGTTTTGTAGTGTGTATTGCTTTCTTTTCTTTCCTTTATCGCATATTCTACTCTGTTGCTTTCTGGCTGTCTGTGGAGGTGGAAACACCAAAGCAGGGGTCTGACTGAGGCAAGCCCTTATACAACCCCAACAATTTTCTCATCTTTCTTGTGTGTAGGTGGACGTACATGTGGAGCTAGTGGGCGAATAGACGCTTTTGTGAGATTATCTTCGTTACCCTAGTTCTTATTTACTTGCTTTATCATCTTCGCCTCTATTTCTCATACTTTATTATTCTATTTTTTTTGTCAAAGCCAACTAGCTAGGCTGTTAGTTAATTTTTAAGAAGTTTGTATTGTGTTTACTATTTTCTAACCATACGGATACCAACATGCCTAAGAGATTCCAGTGTGCCGTACTGTCATCCCAAAACTGCACTACTATCCTCAGACAGAGGGCTATTTGAGACAAAGTATCGACTCCAAAAAATGAGCTCGCCTAGACCAAACCTAAGTTCAATATCTTTAGAGTGATAGAAGTACATTATAGTGCTCATGATTCTCTATCCTTACCCCAAGACATCTTTTAGAGTGAGGTAAGGTAGGGCAATCCTCTGCTCTCGGCCCTCCATGACCTGGATCCTTGATGTGGTTGGTCCCCCTCTCTTACAGTTTTAAGGATTAAATTTTTCTACAACTGATTCACCTCCCCTCTTAGTTGTCTTGTTCAACAATTGATATCAGAGCTGGGTTCCTTGGAAAAGAGCTTAACCACTTAAGGAAAGTCCAGGATGGATGGAAAAGTTACTTAGAAGTATCCAAAGTTCGATGGAACTAATTATGCTATCTAGAAAATATTGATGGAAGAATATCTGGAGTATTATAGATATGATGTGGAGAAAGCATACAAGACTCCTTACACTCCTCCTACTAATGGTCTAAGTACACCTAATGAAATCAAGGCACATGAAGCGAACAATAAGGTGAAGTTCATTTTTGAAGAATAGTCTTGTACATTCCAAGTTGGTTAAAGTTCAAAACCTGGTGACTACTAAAGAAGTCTGAGATACTTTAGAAAAAGTGCATGAAGGTGATGAAAGGGTCTAAGAAGAAAATTTACAAAATTTGGAGACACAGTTTGAGTTCCTACATATGTCTGAAAATGAGAATGCTACATCCTATGTACAACTTATTGGATGAGGTAGTAGCCAGAATGTAAGGACTTGGTGGTACAATAGATGAATCTAGGATTGTAAAGAAGATTCTAAGAACTCTTCTTGATGCATACAATGAAAAAGTATGTGCTATTGAAGAACATATAGACTACAAGACTTACACTAAAGATTAGTTATTGGGAACTATGACATCTTATGAAATGAGAAAGTTGAACTTGAGAAATAAATCCAAACCAAAAACTACTTTCAAGGCTACAAAAGTTGAAGATCCAGATGATGAAAATCTTGATGAAGTGGAAGCTAAATTTGTGAGAAGAATGAAGAAAGGATCCGATAAGTATGAAGGTAAGTTACCCATTAAATGCTTTAGTTGTGGAGGAATATGCTATTATGCTTTGAGGTGTCTAGAGAGAGTTAAGAGGAATAAACAAAGATATGAGAAAGAAAATAAAGGAAAGAAGATCAACATAGCATATTATGTGAATGAGGATGCTAGTATTTTTGATGAGGAATCTGATTATGGAGATCCTGATGACAATGAATTCTTGTTCTTGGCTATCAAAGATGAACCTACTTCTGCTAATTCTGAGAAGGAGAAAAGTGAAGGTACTGTAATCTCTTCCTTACATACTAAACAAGAAAAGAACTATTGGGTTGTTGATAATTGCTATTCACATCACATGACCAATGATAAGAGTAAGTTTGTTAAACTTGAAAAATATGATGGTGGCTTAGTTATGTTTGGAGATCATACTGGTGTGAAAATTTGTGGGATAGTGGTGCAGGAGCACCACTAAACAATTTTTGTCAATTTAAGATGATACCAAGTAGGCTCTAGGTTTTGATATAGTTTTGTATAAATAAGGTCACAATGACCATTTTAACATTAAATAAAACAATTTGATGGATATTACGTGGTTTTGAGTCTTAGGGGTTAAATTAGTAAAAGTTGCACAAAAAGATGTAATGTTGTTAAGTTCAAAATTGTCAAATTGTAACTTTTGGGGAATGCGAAAGGTCAGGATTTGAAAAGTTAGTTGTGGATGTTGGGAAGGTTAGTTTTGTTTTTAAAATTTAATTAAATCCTCAAAAGGCTCGAGCATGAGGTTGTTGAGGTTTGTGTTACAAATTCTCATTCAATATACAATGTTTTCTGCAGATTTACTGGTAAATTACACTTTGCTGATATTGTACGGTCTTGTACAAGATTCAAATGGTTTGAATTATTTGGTGTTTTATAAATACATGAATCTCCTTTCATTTGATTCTATTTTTTGAGTCTAACTTTGGATTTGGTGGAAGATTTCACTATTTTCCTAAAACTACCCTGTTACACAGAATAAGGGTTTTGACTGAAGTTTAAAGTCATGAATTAATAAATCCACCTACTCTTAGCCCCTATAACTCTATGGATTGATCTATTTTATGTAGGGCTAGATTTTTTTAAGGTTGTGAAGGCCAAGGGAATAAGTTGTGAGCAAGTGGGAGATGCCCTAGGGTAGAGTAATGTTGTTTGCTATGTGAAATGAAGGTGTCTATGTTGAGTTTTGATGAAACAGTGATGGAATGGTCCATGTAATGTATTTATGAGTATGTGTAGAGTATACATGAGGTGTTGGATACATTGTTTGGAAACGATAAGCCTATTTGAAATGAAGAGATGCATTATGATTCAAACATGCATCCATTGAAAGATAGTTATGAAATACCCTTAAAGGGCTATCATACAAATATACAATGTGAAATTCAATAATGACAACCACCTTATCAAGTTGAGGAAAATAGTCACACCCAAGTGAGTTGCATAGTACAAGGGTGATGAACACTTTTTCTAGATCACACTATCAAGGGTGCTTAATAGTGTGGAACATGCTAAAATAGTCCACTATCATTTGTGAAAAGTGAACAAAAGACATCAATCAAAATCATGGTTTAGCCTTACCTGATAGTGAGGAGGAGAAAATTAGTTGCTATGGAAGTCATGATTAAGGGATAGTCTTACTTGAGTAGCTTGATCACTTGTTTCACGAGGGAAGGAGCTAGCTAACATAACATTTATGACAATCTAATAGTCAAGAGCAACAATGCATTTGGAAAGACTTAGTGAGCATCCACAAATGAGGAGGGAAGTGGGAGATCTGCCTCTCTGCAATCAAAGTATGCACATAGGACAACATGGTGTATCAAGAGATGATTGTACATAGGAGCTTCATAAAGATAACCTGTCATGCTATGGCTGCTAGTCATTCAAACACTCAAAGGAATGGAGAAGTAAGGTATGCTCACATTTGTTTTTTCATGGATGCCAATAGTACCTAATCAACTGATAGGAGAAAATGTAGATCAAAGGAAATGCCACTTAAGTTTTTTTAGAAATTAGTGTTATGCATCATGAAAGGTACCGAGTTATAATAGTGAAGAGTGTTAAGACTTGGAAGCAGGCTTCACATAAGTAACAAAAATGCTACCAATATTTGAAAGTGATTATGTCTTACATATCAAAAGGATCACAAATGCAACTATCAAAGGTACATATAATTTAATGAGATAACATAAGAAAATCATGTATGTTATGTGGTTTTATAAGTGCTTTAGGAAGTCTAAGGGGCAAAGTAGCATTTTATAAGTGCAAGTCTCAAATGCAAGAGTGAAAGAGAGTAATTTTTTATGACAAAAAGTAATGATCAAAACCATTTAGTGGATACTACCTTTAGCTTACGCTCCATTTTCACTTTTGTTCTTGAGAGGACTAGTAATCATGAATGGGGTAAGTGACACTATTTTTAGGATGAAATATCAAGGCAAGGGCAGTCATAACCATACAAGATTGTCTTTGAAACCATAGGGAAGAGAGTGGTAGTGCTCTCTTAGAATCATAACCTTTATGAAAGAGGTCAAGCACAGGGAGAATCATAAGCCCCAGACACAGACCTGGAGGTTATTATTTTTACTTCACTGATGATAGTGGGCACAATAACCCTCACAGTGGACAGTGACTTTATGACAATACACCATGAAGACTTGATATTGTTGTGGATGAGGTGGAAGATTTGGTTAGAATTTGTAAGGTGTGCAAATGTGAGGGACTGAAAAATGCTGTTGAAAATGAACTTAAGCATAAAAAACATGCTAACTATAAATTGTTGAGTGATGCTGATGATTCTCAAAAGAGATTCATTTTGATAGGGATCCTCTCTCCCTGAACAAGAGAGGCTTCTAGCTGTCATGTACCAAATTTTTCATCTGTCACTTGAGGAGTCCCAAAGAGGTTTGAAAAGTTTAGAAATATAGGACAAAGCACTAGCATTATTAATTTTTCAGACATGGTTGACCAGAAAAATATATCGAAGACTGTGAAGAATATTAGGGGAAAAATTGAAGTTTCCAGTGAAAATGGGGACTTAAAGTAGTTGTTTGGACAAGATGTAGCTACTTGTGGCTAGAGGATGGTAGTGGGAATTTGGTTTCAAGATAATTGTGAAATTTCAAATAGCAATCAGGTAGAGAAGTGGATTCAAGAGCTTGAAATGCATTGCAAGCTTGATACTGACGAACTATTTTTGACTGATCATGTTGATGTATGTTTCATTGTTGAAGGGAAAAACTTCCAGAGCCACCAAGTGATTTTGGCTTCAAGGTTAGTCTACTTCAAGGCCAAGTTTTTAAGAACTACTAGTTTTCTTGAAGGAAAAGATCAATTGTAGAATGGGGATCTTATGCTACTTGAGGTGCATGATCTGAGGGTCGAAGCATTTGATAATTTACTCAAGTACATGCATATGGAAAAATTGGTTGTGTAGTACCACTCCATTTTTCTTATGTTTTTAGACAGTTTGTTTTTACTTTGATAGACCTTGATACTATGTTTTTATTTGATCGCTGACATTAGAGGGATGATGGTTTTCATATTGTGATGTGATGGTACACCTTATGGATGATTAGTGTTTATGACATGCTTTTTGGTTAGCATAGTTATTTATTTGAGTTGATATTGATATATGTTCATCTATAGTTAATTGATACTTAATTTTGCCAGTCTTGATGTGACATTGTATTGGTGAAGGGGACAAGATTGCATCACTCGCTTGCAAGCGCCCTACTATTCCTTGATTACTCTTCACGATGTGTTTGATATGATCTATATACATTCACAACATTTGTTTGATTACAGGATTGTAGGTATAGGACATCGACTCCACCTAGATTCATAGGTTTGAGCGTGTCCATTGCCCTATGATACAATTGATTGGGAGGTAGTAATGGGGTTTCCTAGTCAAGCCACAACCCTAGTCATAGTGTGTCATCAGTCCTTGTTGGTATGCTTTGTCATCTTGTTTTCCATGTTTTCCTTGTCATTTATTTATTTATTTGCAAGGTATTTTTTGTGTGAAGTTAATGTTAATTTGTGCTTTTAATGATTTTAGTGTTTATTTAATTAATTTTAACTAATATTGTTAGAAGCTTTGTATTTAATTTAATTATTCTATAAAGTAATTTAATCCTTGTGATTAAATTCATTTTATTAAGTAATTAATTTAGTTAGATTAAATTTATTTAGAAATTATTATGTGAAATTGAATTATAAATTGCATAAAATAGATAATGTTAATTTGTGAAGTTTGAATTATTAAATAGCATAAATTTCTTGTAAATATCAGAATGGAAATATTTGAGTTGGTTGAAAGATATTTTAATTTGATATGTGTGTTAGAAAATTTATTAAACACAGTAGTTGGAAAATAATTCTTAGAGAGAATATTGGCATTAAATGGAAAAGGAAAGAGGTTACTTCACGGGAATGAGGAAAAAAGTTACTTTTAGAAATTAGTTATTGTAAAATTGGGGGAAATAATTATCGGGAAGTTCTAGGCTCTAGTTATTGTTTTGCATCTTTTGGAAGGGTTCTGGTTATTGTTTTGCATATTTTTGGAAGTGGTTATTTTTGGTAGAAGCTTTGGAAATTGGAATTTGTAGGAGAAGCTCTTCTTCAAGCTTCTAGAAACAGGTTCTTTATTATTTTTATTTTAATTTTGCAATATTTGCCAATGCAAGAAGTTTATGAATTTTTGTAGAAGCTTTGCTTAATTATGTAAAAATTGAAAGATTGTCTGTACAAGAGGATTGATTAATTTTATAGAAGCTTTAATTTTATTTCGTAAATTTGAAAAGTTGTTTGGAAAATTGCCATGAATTTTTAGAAGCTTTTGTAGGAAATTGTTGAAAGCTTATGTGTAGAAAATTGTTGAAAGTTTCTGTAAGGAAATTGGTTTTAAAACAATAGAAAACCCTAGAGGAAAATAATAGAGAAATTTATAAGTCTCTATAGGAATGGATTCAAAAATCTTCCTATTAATCTTGTAGAATATTATTTTTCTTCCTATTAGATCTATTTGGCTGGGAAATTGGAAACCTCTAGTTAATTTGTAAATTTTTTCCTATAGAAAAAGTTTTGTGAATAACTTCTTGTAGGAAAACTTGTAAAAAAAACAGCAGAGAGAGAGAGTCACTAATTATGAATTGGGTATGGTTAATTTTTTTTATATGTTTTAAAAGACTTGGTGGTGCACCTTTTGTAAAAATTTCAGAGAAACCTAGATCCAAAAATAAAAGTTATGAAAGTCGCAACAAACTGGTTTTATGTTTAGTATTGTTTGAAAATTGTAAATTAATATATATATATATATATATATATATATTTATATTTAAAATGAATATAATAGGTGTATACAAATGCAAAAATTAGTTATTATTAGAATGAAATGATTTTAAAAGGGAAATTTATTTTATATTGATATAAATAGGGAAATGGAATTAAACAATTAGATTTAATTTCCTTATTGTTTGTAAATTATAGTGCATTAAGTCAGATTATTTTGAGCAATATATTATTTTATGTTCTTGAAATGAAATTGGATTTAGGAAATCCTAATGATAGTTTATTTATTTGCCTTAATTGCTTTTAAGTTGTGTTTTCTTTTATTCACGTCATTTGGGCAATTTGGGTTAGTTGTGTTGTAAGTCTTTTAGATGAGTTTACTTTATGAGGGAGTTGTAATGTGGTTTGGATTTTCCTTTGATTTACCTTGGGTAGTGCACGGGATGTGTGATTCAGTTTGATCACTCGGTTACTACGAACGGGTTATGTTGCCTATTGCATTATGCTTGATATTTGTTATCGATTTTTGTGCACTTTGTTTACCCTTGGTTGTGGATTAATCCTTGTGTTGATAGTAGGGGAGTGGTTCTCAATGGGGGTCCAACACACAAACGGGCGCCAAGGTAACTCTCATAATAATAAAGATAATGAATGTCTCTCTCATGGCTCAAGTGCTTTTTTAGGCTTTAGGTGAGATGAAAAGCATAGTTTTTATGGGGGTCCGACGATCGGTAGAGGCAGCTAGGGTAGCCTAGGATGGGGGTCCGGTAGCCGAGGAAGGTTATTCCAGGGTAACCCATAGAAAATTATGTGTGAAACTCCTCCTATGACAACAGTATGTTTTGTGAAAGTGATAAACTTGATTCTTTTACTTTGGAAGCAATGTAACTTTTATGTTATTTTTTGTACTTTTGTAGTTTAGTCTTGAGTTTTCCTATGTCTAGAGGTTGTTGGTTTTTCCTAGGGATCCCTTTTACTATCTCCTAGCACGAGGGGTGGGCCTTTGGGTACCACTTGGTTGGGTGGAATGTGCACCTTACATCGTTGGGTTCCCACTTCATGTTCATGATAGTGGGATCTTCTAGATTGGAGAGCTCGCATGTTCCAGTTGATATGTTCTTTTGCTTATGTTCTTTTGTATCATTGGATTCTTATGTATTTGTACTACTCCTCATTTATATTCGAGGAGGATTCTTGTATCTATATAATTGTAACATAATTGTATAATCTACCTCATTTTGGAAATGAGCTTTGTAACTATTATATGGAATGTATGCAATCTATGGATGTTTCTTTTATGTACTTTGAATCTTATGTGATGATTTTAATACTTTGAATGTATGTTATTTATATCATGAGTTTAATTTATATGCTATGACTAGTTTACTTTTGTGTTATGGGATTAAAATGTAATGTGTTTTCGCGTATCTTAGAGGACGTATGCGTTAAGTATAATTCACTTTACATATTATTATTACACTTAAAAACTGCCATGCTTATGTTATGTTTGCGTCTTTCTTTAAGGTTATGTGGCAGGGCATTATAGGTTGATATTGACTCAGAACAACCATAAGAGATGTTTGAAGCTACATCATGATAATTATTATTCCCCCTGAAATGAGCTGTTGTAGATGTGTTGTTACCACATTTGGAACATGCACCTCCTGCATAATTGTGTGATTGGATAATGCTTGTAGATATGTATGAGGTATGAGGGTTGCTTTAGCAAGCAATGAGGCCGAGCTATTGTGCATTTTTTGCACACATGCCCTGCTGAAAGAAGGGACTCCCTTTTTGTTGGCTTTGTTTGTTTACTTAGGGTTTTTACCTTTTCCCCTTAAGGGATAGGTTCCTTAGTTTTGATTTTGCTTCACCCAGAAATTAAATGACTAATCTAAACTCAAGGTGTTTTATGTGTAACATCATGATCATAGTCTAGCTCTTTGAAGTCTTCTTTAACTCAAAATTTCAACTAGAGGCCAAAATTTACTATGGGAGAAGTTTGAAAAATCTAAGCTCCCTTGGATTACCCAAAATATGATCCTCTAAAAAATTCTAAGCTCTCTCAGATTTCCTAAGTCCTTGATGCCTTCGTATTCCCGATCCTTTTGAACATCTTCTCAAGCATTTATGGCGCACATTGATGGGTTTTCAATGCAAAATGAGTGGGATATTTAATTGAAGTTTATGATGCATTCTTTGTCATTCTAGCATTGTGTGCATTCAAACTTGAGAGAACTTACTCCCATCCTGCAATTTTCCAAACCCTAGAGTGAAGGTTGTGGTTATGGATTTATTGAAAGCTTTCATCAGATTCTTTCTCCTCGTGCATTGTTTCAACACAGGGTGTCCTCTCTATCTCTGATTGAGTTCATTTCATGATGATTTCACCCACCTTATGCCTAATGAAGGATTTATTACAAAGTATGTGTTGTTGTATATTAATTTTGAAGGAACAGATTCGATTGTTTTGGTGTAATAATTAGTGTTTTTCATTCTTTAGGTATGCATTCAAAGGATTTTGGTTAGAACTTTGACTTGAATGGAATGGGATACTAGGGTTCATTAAAATCTTCTGGATTCACCTTTCTTATTGTGTTTTCATGCTGACATTTAGATTATAGGGTGTCACCTTGCTCTGAAATTCAATTAGAAACCCTAGTTCTTCGAAATTCCCTAGTTTCAGGTTGAGAATTTGATGAATGAAATGAATAATACTAAAAGAGTGTTGTGAAGTGTTTGATTTATATCATCATAAGGATTCAACGCAAATTTCACCAAGTAGAATGATCATTATCCATTTTTTGAACACACGACAAGTTTGAAACTTAGCAAAGTATTGAGCTTGAGAAAACCCCCAGATATTCTGAGGTAGCTCAGATTTGTTGAGCCTTAATCTGCTAAAAAAATATGGCTTCCCTTGGATTTTCTGAATCCTTCCCAGCCTCGAAATCACAAGACCAAGAACATAAAAAAAAGGATGGAAACTTTGTCTTGACAAGGAGGAACCCGATATTTAGTAAATTTTCAAGTTTGTATCGCCATTATAAATTCTGAGGTAGCTCAGATTTTCTGAGCCTTAATCTACCTGAAGAATCCAACCTCCCTCAATTTTTTTGAATCCCTTGAGCCTGCAAATCTCTGATGCAAGTGACAGGATGGACTTTAATGCATATGGTCCATAACCTAATCTCAGGGTAATGATGACAATAATGCATGAGATTTATCATGTCAGACACTCCCATGAAGATGCATTAGGAATCTTTTGATTAAGAGTTAAGAGTGCACATTTGGCATGCCACCAGAAAATATGAGCTCCCTCAGATTACCCGAGCTTCAATTCGGCTGGAGAATCTGCCTTAGGGTGGAATTTTTGAGGTTTCTTCAATGACATCAAATTCCAAATTTTGATAATAAGTGAACTTGCAAATGAGGTTATGAGATATTCATTGTTGAATTTTGAGCAATTTGCATTCTTGAATATGAGATTCACTTGTATGCTTTTTGGGTGGTTTAATGGAAATATTTTAGCGAGTGAGTGGTTTACTTTACATTGCCATTTAGGCTTATATTGTCATTTTGATTTGTATTTAATAATTCCATTTAACATATATTGATAAATCTGATTCAAGGAATGACATGTATTAATGATTTATGTTATTATATGCATATGGGTTATTATGGTTTCTCTAACAGATGTAGGAAGAGTTGAGCCTTGACAAGAATTCCAAATCAAAAGTTGTTGCAGTTCAAGAGGAGGTGAAAAAGAGAGTTAAAAAAATGAAGTATGATTTCAAAGGTATATGGCCATAATCTAGGATTTCTTCTATGTGGGCCAAGATTGCAGATACAAATATGGGGCATGTGGACTATGATGACTTCCAAAAAGGATGTCTGGTAGTGCACCCACTCAGCTAGCACAAATCCTTACCCAAACTGGCCTAGCTCAAGCAGCAGGGTTCCCACCCACTCAATTGTGCCTTGAATTGGTTTTGGAGTGTGTAAGGCAATATGATTCTAACAAGAGGATCATAGTTGGACCAAAAGGTAGAGTCATGGCCAATCTCATTGAGGAGTCCATTGTAGGAGTGTTTAACATTGCCTCACATCACAAACTCATTGAGGAGATAAATATTGGAGAGGCAATAAAATTCTATGATGAGGATCTCAACAAAGCCTTGGATATAATGAACAGTTCATGGATATTGAAGCCCAAGCCACATTATTCCAAGTTTCTCAAGAAACTACATAGAAGTGATTTCAAGATTGAGTACCATGATGTCATAACCCTCTTGGGCAGAGTAATGGGGATAGAAGAGGCTCACATTTTCCACACTTTGATGTTTTATCCTATCACAAAAATCATGGGTGAAAAGAATTACCATTGGGCTAGGATTATAAGTAATAACTTGGATGTGCAACTAAGGAGTGTGTAGGAGACTAACAGGTTCACAATGACCTCTTACCTTGTGTATATGTTAGCATGCAAAACCAGGTGTAAAGGTCTCAGTTGCAAAGGAACCTTGGGAAATGATAGGATAGGGGATATATACCCACAATTGCAGTACAAAACAACAAACTATAGGAGAGCTAATGATGCATTCTTTATGTACATTCCTAGGAAGCTACAAGATGCCCTCCATGTTAGAATTTCTTCTGATGCAATGGACCTGATCAAACAATATGGGCAGTGGTTTATTCAATTTCAAAAATTCACATATATCAGGATACAAGGGTCCCCTACTGTCCCTCTTAGACTACCAAGATACCCGACCAATAAGCTCATACTATTGGAGTTGACAAAGAAAATGGTAGAATTTGAGGCAATCTTACATAAAGACTTGCATAAGAAAGGGTTAGGGACAAAATTCCCATTGAGAATTGGAATCCTAGAGGCATGTCCCTCCATCCAAAGTGCTCAATATTCTGAGAAGGAGATGGCACAATTTTAATTATATTCCCACACTAATAGAGATAGCTTTGATCCTTATGGAAAAGCTTAGCAAGCTAACAAAGAATTCAAGCACAAGGATCACATTGAGGATTATTGGGACAATTGTCATGATGAGACTCTACAAGGTAATAGAGGTACCAGACCAAGTTTAGGATGACGAGGCAGATTTAATTCAACACCATGATTATGAGCCTTATAAGAACAAACCTCTACCTCTAGTAAACTGGTCAATAGAAGAAGTGACAAACTTGGAATAAGTGACAAAACCATTGAAGAAATATTCAAGGCTTTGGGTCAAACATAAAGTGCTAGAACTGGAGGTAGAAGGTACCAAGTTTACCTATGACCTAATGGGAGATCCATAATCCCAATCTGAAGAGGAAATAGAAGTTGATAAAGGTGACATCATTGGGTCTCATGATACAGATGGTAAAGAGGAAGATATACCTATTACACTAAAGAGGAAAACCAAGATTCAAACATAGGCCAAGCATGTTGAGAATTAGTCTCCTAAAAAAAAGAAGGCTCGTAAGGATGGTACTACAATTGGAGAAGGAGAAGCTTCACAGCCAGACAAGAAGAGGAAATTAGTCATAGAAGGCCAAAATGCAGCCAAGGATAGAAAGAACAACACTACCACTTATATCCCCCACTTCATCCAAGGTTGTGGATGTAGAAAGCTTAGGGGAGAAACCTCCGGTTTATGTTAGGAGTAATTCTCCTAAGCACAAGACATCCCCAATAACAGAAGTAAAGACTATTGAAAAGGAGGTGTAGATTTGAGAGGCACCTATAGGTGATAGTACAAAGAGAGAATCTATAGGAAATAATTCTCCTCCTCCTTCTCCTCCTCACAATACACTAATCCCAGGGGAAGTAATTAATAAGGAAGGTAATATATCAAATGACCCTGGGCAACATGAGTCTGAAGATGAAGAGATCTCTACTCCAAGAAGTGAGGAATGCAAAAGGTTCATGGAGGGAATTGGGAAATCAACCTCTCGAGATCAAAGTAAGAATATCAAATCTAAGGTAACTCAAGAGATGCCATCCAAGTCTCCACAAAATGAATTGGTAAATGACCAAGGAGATCAACAAGAAGCAAAAAACAATGTAGAAGAAATCGGTGATGTCCAACTCAGGATAGTACTAAACAAGAGGCTCCCTCCACTGATATAGAGATAGAGCAACCTGTTGTTTTAGATTGGCTAGAAAAGAGGCTTAACAAAAAGCCAATTGTAGTTCAAGAAGAAAATCCTAGCTGGGATAAGTTTTTAGAACAATGGGGACAACCCAAACAAAGGAAAAGAGCCAGAACTATTTCTAAGTTCTCAAGGGATGAATTTAATAATAGGGCTGTCCATGTAGTTGTTCCTATAGAGAATAAGTACAAAGATGAAGGCCCTCATATTACAAGGTACAAATAATTAATCGGGTTCCATCTACTAAGGAACAAGAGAAAGAAGAGTTCCAGGAATCATCCCAGGCTATCTTGAGAAGGTTGGATAAGGAAACTGAGGAGAAGGAGAGGTTGTGGAGGCAACTTAATGATATGTATAAATATGCTCAACACTTGATGAAACCTTTGCAAACAACTAGCAATGAGGGCTCTTCAATTCTAGAGGGATTATTGCCAAAGGAAGCTATCTCAAAGATTGAAAGGTTGAAGTCTTTAGTTCATAGCACTCAAGAATGGCTCCATGATGTCAGCGATAGAGGAGATGAGTCTATTGAACAAATCTTTAACATCCATGCCAAAGCTGCTAAATTCTTAGAAGACACTTCTCAATTTGTTGTTGACTATAACAAGGCTGATGAATCAATTGTTGAGGAGTTGAAGAAGAATTTATAGGTGCCTAGAGAAGAATTGGCTCAAATGAACATCTTTACTTCTGATGATATCAACAAAGTGATGGAGTGGTTGGAAGTGTGGAACTACAGAAAGGAACTTCTCTCCAAGGCACTGAAGAAGATAATGAAGATATAGGGAAAAATGAAAGAAATATATGATAAATGTATCATGTTTCGAGAAATTTTGACTGGGAGGAGAAAATTTGGGTAGAAGAATATGAACATTAATCAATTGTAGGAATGGTGGCATGAAATTTATGATTCATTTGATAGTGCTCCCATTGCCAAAGATCATTTGGAGGATGCAACTATCTATATTTCTAAGCTAGACAAATATCATGAATTACAAGTTGAATGGAATAAAATGATGCCCAAATGTGTTCATGAGTTAAAAAATCACAAGTTAAGAATAAAATTTATTCCAACTCCAGATCTAGCTGATATGAAAGAAATATTAGAAAAATTCAAAAAACTCTCCAACAGGTTGACAGCTAATAAGGAAGGAGAAAACATCCAGCTTGGAGCAGCCTAGGTAAAAGTGCCAGTCACATGACTTTACAGCTAGAAGGGGTGACCTAGAATCTTGTGCCAAGAAGCAAATAGTTCTAGAAGGATCTAGGTAGGCCTAAAACTTATTTGAAAATTTGAAATGTAATTTTATTTTATTAAAACTCTCTAGGCCAACCTATCTGGCCAACTTTATTTTGTAACCCTAATTCTAGGCCAACCTAAAGTGATTTCTCTATAAATTGGGCATTAGCTTCATTTGTAAGGGTTAGACATAGTTGACACTATTACAAATGAGAAAGAGTTAGAATTTTTTGAGAGCAAGTGATGTTATATTGTGGATACATGAATTGTTGCAAATTTGGGTGAATTCAATACAAGTAAAGACATTGTGCTTTGGTGTTCTTTCCTATGTTATTCACTTCTGCATAGTTTTGGTTTTCCAGATCTTTAAAATTGCTTTGAAACTATTGTTGCATGTTAGATTTTAGGTTTAGATTTGATGTAACTATGTTGATGATTCAATATTTGAAGTGTTTGAGTAATCCTTGGTCCATACTTTTAGTTGCTTGCTAATTGCAGGTTGCTGTGTAAAGTTAGCCTGGGCCTATATCTTTTGTGTTGAGTTCAATCATGGGTATTTATTCATTTCAATTATAAAATAAGGTTGATTTGTGTGAATGCTCCATGATCTTAAAATATTGATTCCTTAGAAGATTGCACTATTTCTATAAGATCGTAGGTTTAATCTGGGTTTAGCAGGAATTGGTTTTGGAAGGATTGGTCCACTTTGAATGTTTGATTATTTACACAATTGGTCTTAGATTTTAGTTTTAGAAATCTATTTCAACCTTTTATCTTTTGCTATTTCTTTTGAATTTGAGTTAGCTTAGGATTACAAAAGCATCAACATATTGCAAGATCTAATGATTTTGAAGCTTCCAGTATTTGTTTTGTAAGGACCCTTGTGATTGCCAACATTTTCACATTATCACTGAGTTGCTTCACTGCATTTGTCAAGACCTGACATTAGAGACCTTGGGGTTATCTCTTCAGGCTTGCTGATAGAGATTTACCTTTCAAGAGAGATAGGATACTATATTATGTCTAAGTTGCTGCTGTGCAGAAAACACCATCAACACGAGCCACAACCATGAATGAATGGAAAGATATGTTGGGTCTATGAGATATGCTTGTACTAGGCAATGCCATTGAATCTTTTGGCATACCATTTTTTTTCTTCACATGGTAGTATTTTCTTGTGGAACAGTTGAATGAGATCATTCATATTATAGTCTTGCATGACTTCCTCATAGTCATGGTTTTAAAATTAATAGAGCAGATTCTTGGTGGAGCTCAAGGACATTGGTTTTAGAAATTGGAGCTAGGGTTTCTTAATGACCCAATGCCATGATTTGTTTTATGAAAGCCCAAGAACACTAAATGAAAAATTTTATCTAAAAAATGAAGGATGTGAAGTATTGTTTTTTCAGAAGTTTTAAAACATTGCAAGCAAAAAAATTGGAAATGCATTGAAGGACAAGAATAAAGTTTTCTAATCAAGCCATTTCATCATTTCTTCAAAAAATAAGAAGGATATCTTGTTCATAGAGTAGAAGTATGCTATGGAGGAAATAAAAGAACAAAACCTAGAATGCAAAATATATTACCCTATCAAAATGTTCTAAGTGGAGTCAACCGTTGCAAGGAGAATATAGAAATATTAAAGGAAAATGTATATGGTAGCAACCTTGACAACTTAAGTAGCTTTTAGAATGGAGAAAAACCAGATTTATGTCAAAAATAATACTTGCCTTGTTTTTCCAATTATAAATCTTCAAAAATATTGCTCATAATCCACCATGGTGGTGGTGGAGATCAAAAAGTGCATAGAGGAAACCTGTTGTTGGCGGGAGGAAGTCTCTAGAACTTTGCAAATGCAAAACAAGTTTTGGTTAGCTTTGGTGTTTAGGGTTTTTACCCTAATTTTGGCTAATTAAAGCCCAAGGATTTTTTCCTTTTATTTTAACATTTTCATTAAATCTAATACCTTCGCATTCTATCCTCCTATGCTAGTGTCTAGGAAAGTGAAAAGTGACTTATGTATTTTTTGCTTTTGTCCAAGGCACATTTGTCTTATGCTTTATTTTGCATCAATTTGAAATGTAAAAATGCATTATTAAGTGATGAATTTTAAATAACTTATTGAATAATATATATAATGCAAGATAAATCATGAGTTTTCAAAGAGTAAGTCAGGGTATCCCTTTTTATTTTTGCATTTACTTGCAAATGTAAAACATTTAGTTAAATGGTGTAATTATAAGCCATTTAATTAAATGTTATTTTAAATGCAAAATGAAAAATCATGTGCTTTTAATTTCTAGTCAAAGGAGGTTTAGTTGAGTCCTATGCTTTGTAGACACACTAAAGGTGTGAGTCAAAACAACTTGGAGGCATGTGGATAATTTGGAATATTGACAAACATGTGGGATTGCTGTGTGGTATATCTTTGACTATTTTGGAGGGAATGGTAACCATTTAGAGGCAGTTTTGTCATGCTTTATTTGTGACTTGGGTATTGGGTGACTTTTCTGCATTTTGGGGAGGTTTTAGAAGCTTCTTTTTTGGCTTTTCTGCTGCATCCAACCAGAAGGTTCTAGATGGACTTGTGTGGGCTAGGTTTCAAAAATGGCTTAAGTAACTTCATACTATGCATTGTGCAGGGGAGTTCTTTTCTTTTCCAGCATGCATTGTAGCTTATTTTGGAGCTCTTTCAACAAGAGACAACATTGTGACTCAGTATCAGACATGCACAGTAGTATGTAACACCATTTTTATCAATGAAATTCAGTGTTTTACCTTCTTAGCAACTGTTTAATAGTTTGTAGTGTTTGATTGATGAATGTTCTTGTGAATTTTGATAATTCCTTAAATGTTTTTCTCTTTTTAGCACCTTTAGATAGGGAAAATGTATGTTTTGTAGGTTGTAAGTTGTGCACTAGTTCAATAGTTATTTTAGTTGTGGAAACTTTTTCCCTTCAAAGTGACAAGTGAACCAAGCCTCCTTACAAAACACTTATGAATTGATATGTTAAGTTGAGCTTTTGATGAAATTGTGTGTTAAAGTAGCTGTATAGGTCTGAGAAATCAAATTAGGATCATCACCATAGGGGTTTAGTTTTTTTCCTTTTCATGTTTCTTTCTCCCCTTTTCCTAGAAAGGAGTAATTTAGGTGACACTAAAAGGGGAGCCAACCCATAATCTGGAGGTCTACTTTCACAATAGGATACCCACGAATTGAAGTAGTCCCGTGTTGCTCCAAATTTGTTGAGTTTCCACAACTTGGAAAGGGGTGCAAATTTGAATGGTTAACAATGAAGTGGAGAATAATAGACATAGGGGGGAGAGTAGAGAGGGGGAGATGTTAGGATTAATCCTAAACTCTATACCAATAGCCCAAAACCCTATACTCTATATTGTTAGTTCCTTAAACCTTATTCCTCAACCCTAGGAACTAAAGCCAATAGGTTAAACCCTTAACCATATATTCAACCCTATACCCTAAACCCTAAACCCTAAACCCTATACCCTATACCCTCAACCATAGGCCCTAAAGCTTATAGGATAAACCCTTAACCCTCAACCCTATACCATATACCCTCTTGACCCTAAACCTTATCCCTCAACCTTGGGCCCTAAGGCCTATGTAATAAACCCTCAACCATTTACAGTCAACCCTAAACCCTATATCATATACCATCAACCCTAAATCATATCTCTCAAACCTAGGCCCTAAAGCGCATAGGATGAACCTTCGATCCCCCATACACTCAATCCTAAAATGCTATACCCTCAACTTGTGTGTTCGTTGTGCAAGTCCTATGTATGTGATACATAGTCACCTTGGTTCCTCATACCCTAGTGTATAGTATTGCATGCATTATCAAATTAAATTATCTCTACATTATAGTTCAATTATTGCATTCCAAATACACCTAATTCCATCCCATCCCTTATTTGCCATCTGCATAATTTTTCTGCTTACTAATAATAGATTGTATGTGCATATTCATTCTCTATCTCTTCTATATGTCCCTACACTCAATGTAATAAGATGTTGACCTGGTCTTCATCTCCATCCAACTCATCTCATCATTGCATTTTCATCTTGTCTTTAGATTTGTTATTGTAAGAATCTTCTCATCATTTTATTTTCATCTTAAGTGTTTACATTTGTTATTCTAAGAATCTTATTGTAAAAACCTAAATTTGGACAATTACATTTGTCCAAGTTTTCCCCTTTTCATGTAAACATCCTTTTATTCGTGCTAATTAGGTAATATTGCTATTATCTTATTAATCCCCTTAATCTCTTCTAAACCCCTAAGGTATTTAGTTAACAATTAAATAGCTTACCCTTTACTCCCTTTTTCATCAAATGAGTTAAATTAATATGACATTTATTTAATTCCTCACATGTCACATCCTTTTCCTTAATCCTAATCAACCTCCTAATCTCATCATTAGAGATGTGCACATGTCTAATCCTTGATTAGGATGTGTCACATCCTCCAAATTTTTCAAGTTGGCTTCTAATCTTCCTTAACCACTAATTATCTTCTAATCACTGATTAGCTAATGCAATCAACATCTTGGTCAATTCTCCCCATCCCCCAAGGAATTTTTAATTCCTTTTTGTCTTCCCCATGTGAATTTTTAATTCACATTTATTCATCCAAGACCCCTCTCTTCCCCATGTGAATTTTTAATTCACATTTATCCTTCTAAGACTCTCCTTATTCCCATGCAAGTTCTAGAACCTTTTGACTTGTCACATCACTCACATGTGTCAAAATCTTCTAGAACCTTTGATTGTCACATCACTCATATGTGGGTAAGTACTTACCTTTTTAAGGACCTTGTTTTATTTAGGGTACTTCTCACCTACCTTTTTGAAAACCTTGTCTCATCCTTAAGATATCCCCAATCATGTGAATTTTAAATTCATTTTTATTTATCCAAGATTCTCCTCTTCCCCATGTGATCATTGGGAGGTCACATCATCCTTATTCCAAGGTAATTTTAGGTACCTTCCCATCACATGTCATCTTCCACCTCATGTGTCCTTGTGACACATCATTTGCCACATGGAAAGATGTGAGGGTTTGTGAGTCCTCAACTCACCACAACCCTACATCTTGCCCATAGTGGCAAGATCTCAATCGTCCATCTTTCTAGGGTTTGTCTCCATAAAATGAAAGGTTTTATTTCATTCAAAAGTAACACATTCTCATTCAACACATTCATTCACAACTTCATCTCTCATCTCAAGCTCTCCAACACTTGCATTCTTGAGACCTCCATTGTTGCTCACATTCAAACTTCATCCTTTGCACTTGTATCCATCCATTCAACTACCCACATCCTTCATTTGAATCCTTATCAAATCCTCAACATTTTGAATCCACTTTCATCCATCTTTCCATTGAAGGAGCATACAAAAAATCAACTATCAAGGGCCAACCAAAAATCAATTCGAAAAAAGGTAAAATGTACTTCTTTCTATCTTTATTTTGATTTGAACTCAACTAGGCTAATCATGAGGTGTTAGTGTTCTTTTCCTTTCTTTTGGTGCCTTGTTTTACATCTTTTAGAGTAGGTTAAGATCACTGGTTCACATTTTTGGCATGCCTGGTGGGACACATAAACGGGTCCCCTGCTTTTATGTTTTTTTTTTTTGACATTTTGCAGGGTAGGGTCATAGAGAGGTGAACCTACCCATAAACAGATGAATCCGACCTGCATAGAGGTGAACCTGCCCATAAAGAGATGAATCCAACTTGCATAGAGGTGAACCTGCCCTATAGAGTCACCCTTATGAGCTTCAAAACCTCTATTTTCTAACTGTTTTCTATAGAGGGGTAAAATTTCTCTTACAGAGGGGTGAACCTTCCCTTGACAAAGATAAAACAACAATCAAAGTTTAGTTTTTTGTCTATTTATAATTGTTTTCTATAGAGGGGTGAACCTGCCCTTATAGAGGGGCGAACCTACCCTTGATAGAGGTAAAATAGTAGTTAAAGTTCAATTTTTTGTCTATTTTCTAACTATTTTCTATAGAGGGGCAAACCTAGTACCCTTACAGAGGGGCAAACCTACCCTTGACAGAGGTAAAATGACAGTCAAAGTTCAATTTTTTGTTTGTTTTCTAACAGTTTTTCGTAGAGGGATGAACCTGCCCTTATAGAGGGGCGAACCCTCCCTTACAAAGGGGTGAACTTTCCCTTACAAAGGGGAAAACCTGCCCTGAACAAAGGCTTTTGCAAGGTAAAAACAGTGTGTAAATTTCATTTTCAGACTCTATTTTGGGTTGTTTTTTATTATTACTGACCCCCTAACCCATCCTATTGGAATTTGTATTAGTTTTTCTAACATCTGTGTAGATTGTTTCATCCTTTTCGAAGAATGAAAATCAAAACAACTAACGCTTTCTTCCAGGACAGTCGATCCCCACACTATTTGTCTAGCTTTCTTTATCATTTTTGTTCATTAATCTAGGAACATAGATCTAATTAGGGGGAGACAACTTATTGCTTGTCGTTTCTGTAAGTCCATTGTGTCACCCAAGGGGGCACTACTTCATTCATGCTTTCCCCTTGCACTTCGTGTGAGCTTGGGGAGTAGCCAAAAATGATTAGTGGTCTCTTTCTAGCGGGACCTGCTTGGGGATTTCATCACCCCAAGGGATGATCCCAACCACACATACCAGTATGGTATACAAAGGGGGGAGAGCCAAAGCTATACCCCAATCCAGTCACATCGTGTTTGGTGGAGTTTTGAAGCTAGGGTGATACCTAGATAGACGTGAAGAGTTGGTCCGAGCCCTTTAGTATCTCACTGGGGTTCCTGACTGATGCCTGTGACAAGCTGGTGTTGACGATTGTGCCTCACATATCGAGAGTGTATCGAGGACTCCCTAGATACCTTGTTAATCCTAGATTAAGGACTGTGTTGGCCATACCCCTCATCACTAATATCATGATTATGTTGTCTGTACTATCTTCTTTGTGCAAAACCAGTGTGTTTCTTTCCATTTGCTTACTGTTTGTAGTGTTTTTGGTCCTTTTCCTTAGCCATTTTCATCCAAATTGAGTCTAAGTTAGCTGATAGAAGCCACCTTTCCCTCAACTTGGGTGAAATTTCCCTCAATAAGGGTGAACTTTCCCTCTATCTTAGTCATTTTGTAGCTTATTTTTGTCCAAATTGTCAATCTTTCAACTAAATAAGCAAACCTGCCCTTATCCTTGGGTGAACCTACCCTTAAGTTGGGAAAACCCGCCTTCCAAACAACCTTTTTTATTATTCGTTTAGCCATTTCGAGCACTCGTTTGCACGTTTTTAGTACCCGTCTGTGCAGTCTGAGTATGTGTTTGCCTATTCTAAGTAGTTGTATCCCCATTTTGAACATCCTTTCATCATATTGAGTAATCATCCCCTCATTCAAAGCAATCAACCCCTCATTTTGAGCGCCTATTTTCTTGATCTGAGCATCCGTTTCTGCCTATATTTCACTAAACAGGCGAACTTGGTCTATCCTTGGGTGAACCTACCCTTATCATTGGGAAAACCTACCCTTAAGTTAGGTGAACCTACCCCAACTTGAGTGAACCTGCCCCAACTTGGGTGAACCTGCCCTCCAAACAACTATTTTCACCCCACATTTAGTCATTTCGAACAGCCATTTGACCATTCTAAGCCTTTGTTCCCCCCATTTTGATCATCTGTTTACTCATTCTGAGTATTTGTCTCCTCATTCTTAGAGTCATTCCCTCATTCTAACCATTCTTTCATCCATTCTGAACCTCCATCTCCTTGTTTCGAGAGTCATTCATCCATTTCGAGCAATTGTTTACTAGTTCTGAGTAGTCATTCACCCATTTTGAGCATCCATCTCCTTGTTCTGAGTAATCATTCATCCATTCTGAGCTTTAGTCTCCTCATCCCAAGAGTCAATCTCCCATTATGAGTGTTTGCTTCCTTGTTCCAAGAAATCGTTTACTCATTTCGAGCAATCGTTCATTCATTCTTATCATTTGTTTACTCATTTTGAGTAGTCGTTCATCCATTCCGATCATATTTTTACTCATTTTGAGTAATTTTTCATTCATTTCGAGCTTTAGTCTCCTCATCCCGAGAATCAGTCTCCCATTCTAAGAGTTCATTTACCCATTCCAAGGCTCTGAAGGCAGATAGGCGACCTTGCCCAACCAATAGGTGAACCTTCCCTCCATAATAGGTGAACCTTCTCTCCAAGGTAGGTGAACCTTCCCTCCAAAATAGGTGAACCTGCCCTTACCATTGGGCAAACTTTCCCTAAATTGGGCGAACCTGCCCCTCAAATAGCTAATTCCATCTTTTGTTCAGTCATTTTGACCATCCGTTCGCCTGTTTTGACCATCCATTCCCTCGTTCTGATTATCCTTTTTCTCATTCTGAGCATTTTTTCCCTTGTTCTGGACATCCATTCCCTACTCTGAGCATTCGTCTCCTCAATCCAAGTCTTCATCCTATCATTTTGAGCTTCCATTCCCCTATTTTGAGCATAAGTTTTCCTGTTCCTAGTGGTCGTTTCCTCGTTCTGAGCATCCATCAACACTTTTTTAAAGTCATCATTTCATCAAAAAAATCACATAGGTGCATATTACAATATCATTAGAGTCCATATCCATCATCAAATCATCCATCCCAATCACTTAGACTTCGTTTTAAGGGCTTTGATTTTTATGTAGAAACTTCTGGAGGCCATAACTTTTGACTCGAGTGTCTGATTGGGCTGCAATTTTATAGGTGGTTGCATTATGAGGTGGCATGTGGATTCCCAATAGACCCTTATTCGGTTGGCCACCGTTTCGGCACATTTTCGGGACCTCAAACTTTCATCTTGACCATCAAAATCACAATTTAGTGTTTTTTTCTTTCAGTTTTTAAAAAATCATTTTCGTTAATAACTCATAATGCATGTCTCAAATTTGGGATGTCAGTTGGAAAGGCATCCTATCTTATCTTTAGGAATTTTTTGGCAAAAAATTGGACTTTCAAAGGCATGCCTGTGAAATTTCCTATAATGGCAAAATTTGGCAATTTTTAAAAACTGCCAAATCTGGAAAAATCTGATTGTCAGCATCTTATGTCCTCTAGTTAAAACCCCTAAACTTGGTTTAGAATCAATCCTATCATGTCCTTTGATCCAATCCAAATCTGAGCTTTGGTCCATCTACATTCATTCATCATCCAAATCATATAGGTACATCATCCAGAAGCATCTCTAGGTTACATATCCCTCATCGTTTTCTTGATCTGAATCCCCTAAAGTTTATTTTACAGGTTATTATCTGATTTGACATAGGTGTTTGAATCTGATTGTCATCATCAAAATCTACTTAGGATTTTCATCCATCCTAAGTTAATCATCATCATTGGCCCAATCAATCCACTTTCAATCTCAAGGTGGATTCAGTGCCGCAATCATCCATTTATCCTTTAATCTGATCAATCAATATCCTAAGTCACCTAGTGTAATCTCTAAACTTGGTTTTGAATCCCTTCTATTATCCTATTTGATCCATTATTTGATCTTATCAATCGTATCATCGATCAATCTTATCCAATCTAATCCAATCACCTTCAACCCAATCAATCTACTTTCATCTTGAAGTAGATTCAGTGTCAAGATCATCCTTTGGTAATCAAATCCAATCATCAAAATTAATCCCATTGCATCATCCAATCATCCTAATTTGAGCTTTAATCCTATCCCGATTTGAGCTTGACCTAAATCCTGATTTTAGCTTTAGTCCGTTTTCATCTAAAATATTTGATCCATCCTATTTATCCTTTCATCATCATGAATCCTTATCCTCCATCAATAGTAATCAAGGGAAACCCTAATTATGTTGATGATGATAACTAAAGTCTTGTTGATCAAAAGGTATATGACATAGATCCCCTTGACGCTATCATTGCTAGTAAGCTTTCTCTACCTTCTTTCCACAATCCAATCATCCCTTCAAGTTATCCCGTTATGTATTCATCCATGCCTAATCACACTTCATGTGCTACCTTTGACAAGGGATATCCAATATCTTCCCCATCCACATGTTCATCATGTCCTTCATCTACATCATCCTCTTATTCGACACCCACATCTTCTTATCCTAATGTGCCATCCCAATACTCTTATTACAATCCCCCATCCATGTCCCCCTATCCTAATCCTACATTGACACCTTTTTACCATAATTGTACATCCCCATCAATCTATCCTAATCCAACATCCATGTCTTCTTATCCTAATATTCCATCCCATTACCCTTACTACAATCCACTAGCCGTATCTTCTTGTCCTAATCCACCGTCTATGTCCTCCTATCTTAATTCACCATTCCAATATCCCTACCTTAACCCTCCATATAATCCTAACCCTCCATCTACTCCCAGTCCTATATCCAATCCCATTCCTCCATCTAACCCTAGCTGTAGTCCTCCACCAATCCCTAATCCTTCATCTATTCCTATCATGCCATCTCAGCCTAGAGTATACAAGTTTCTCACTCCAAAAGTTCTCCAAGGACTTATGACAAAGAAGATGTCTCCAACTCCACGTCATGATGCCATGGAACCATGTCATCCAAACCCATCATCCATGATCACTAGTGATGAGACCCTTCTCCATCCAACACCTATCATTGTAGTTACCACCCCTAGTACCACTCAAACCATTGAAACCATCAAATCCATCAAATCCATTGAGCCCCCGTCTCCTACTCTGAGAGTCGTCAAACCCATCAAAGAAACACAAACTCCATCCACTTCTCCCACTCCTATTATCACTAAAATCCATTCCCATGAATGCCTTGAATCCTCTATCCTTCCATCTTCCCCACTTGAAGATTCCCTCCAAGACTCCATCACTCCATCATCATGCCACCCACAAAAGATGATTCATGCCAAGAGCCTAATCCAAAGCATACCAACATATCCCCTTCTCCACATAAAGATCATATCATCCCATCTAGTCCATCTCAAGATCACAGTCCCCCATACATTCCATCCCATGATCCCCTTTATACTCAAGATCCGGTCACTCCATTGCATTATCCCTTATCGCCTACTGCCACAAATCCAGATCCTATCATATCACCTAATCCCTCTCCTGATACCACCCATCTAGATGTTGCTACCTCCTCATCTCCATCTGATGATCCTCCATCATTGCCTAAACCTACTATTCCCTCACCGCTTTTATATCCCCTTGGTACTCTCACATTCTTCCATGGTGGTCTCATTGTAGAAGAAAAATAAAGCATATATACCACCCATCATCCTCCACCTAATAATGGACTTGCATCGTTCTTCTAGAATAACAAAAATCTTGTCATGGATCAAATTCTTAAGAACATGAACTATCAATGAAAAGGTCTAGGCCTTCATGAGAATGGTATTTTAGAGCCCATCCAAGTCAAAGAACAAATCTATATGCAAGGTCTTTGACATATTTCTCAATACTCACAATCTAAAGATGTTGGTACAACATCTAGATGTCCTCAACAAGCCTATTCCAAAAGAAATATAGGCTCTTCCCATCGCTCCACCAAATCATTTGTTGCCATCACTCCATTGTATTTCGTCAAAAAAACCATCCACATTCCTCCTTCATCTGCTCCATCCATTTTGGGTCCTTACATCCCTCCATCCACCATCTCCCATCCTCCATCTTCTCCATCCATTTTGGGTCCTTATGACCCTCCACCCACCATCACACATACTCTAGGTACTATGTCTATTTTGGGCCCTTATATCCCAAAATAACCTCCTCCATCTCATCTTATTCATCCTTTCATCCATCCAACACCTATCCATGTCACATACCTACACATCCTCCATCTACAGATAATCCCCATAATCCTATCTCCATCGCTTTGCATCATCCATCTCCCCACACCCATCCCATTGCTACTAAAAGCACTTTGGATGCTAAAGCAAAAAAGAATAAATCTAAACATCTACATGAATCTAAAGCTCCTCATGTCCCCTGAAAAATACATGTTGAAGAGAAGGAAAATCAAATCCAAAATCCAAATCAAACCCACAGGCCACAAAGGCCCATCAAAACCATGTGGATCCCAAAGAAAAAAGATGTAATACCTTCAAATGAAATATCTATAATAAAATCCAAAGTTTCTAATCCAAAAGCTAACCATACAACCCTTTCATCTCCTAAATCTTTTTTGGGTCCTTATGTCCCAAAATTCACTATCCCACCCCCTCCATTATCCCCACATTCTCCATCCAATAATCCTCCTATCCTTGCACATATGCCACCATATGTGCCAATGTTGGTCTTGAACTCATCACCCCATCACACACCTACCCCATCATTCCATCCATACACTTTCCAATGTCCCATCCATTATCCCACATATCTCCCCCATCAAATTCCTTTTATTCATCCTCTTGCATAATCCATTTATCCTAATAAGGTTGTACCAACATCCAATAGTCGCTTCAAACATGGGCTCTTAATACCTCATATGGAACTTGATGCTTGAGTCCTTCATCCATATCCTTATCACGTATCTTCTAAATACCCTTATTCATCTCCATCCATTTGCTAGTCAAAAACCCAAAAAATCCTAAAAATACAAAAGGTCAAAAAAAATAAAAAATGTAAAAAGATCAGAAAAATTGAAAAAAAAATGGTAAAGAGAAATAATTTGTGCAATGGTGAAAAATTGGGAAACAAGTGCCTTGGATAAGTACCATGATGAAAACCTAGCAAACAGGCGTCATGTGTAAATCCCCATCCATCTCTTTCCACACTTGGGGGTAGCTGCATCTCCTTCACCCATCTCCTCCATTCGAAATATCTTCCACATCCTACTTGTCATATCCCATTTATCCCAATCCCTCCATCCTCCTTGTGATCTTGATATTGATAGGGGAAAACATATATACATGCTTTGGACACCTCTTTGCATACATCCCCCTTTACTTACACTCTATCCCAATCCTTATCCACATCCATCTACCTTCCTTGTCCACCTGTCATTCTACCATCACTCTCCCTTCCTTATACATTCATCCTACCTATATCCATTTCACTCCTTTATTTACTTATACTTCTATCTTCCATCTCTCGTGCCTCATCATACATGACATATCTGGAGTGGGGGAATCTATCTTCCTTTGTGATATAGTCCTTGGAGACATCATTCATCCCTCATCTCATCCCTGTCATCTACCCATCCTTGTCTTCCTACCTATTCTTATCTCCTTACCAATCCAAGCAATCGCTTCCATCTCCCCATCATCATCTTCCTACCTATCCTTATCTCCTTACCAATCCAAAAAATCCTTTTCCATCTCCCCATCCTTATCTTCCTATCTCTCCATCATAACAATCATTTTCATCCCCCCTTCCTTATATCATTATCCATTCATATCTATCCTCATCCCATCCCATAATCCCTTACCATTGGTATCTGGCTATAGTTTACTCCCCATGAAATTCAATGCCATCTTTCACATCTCTCATCACTCCCACTTCTTTCTGCCATCTTTCCAATCTCCTATCATTTCTCATCACTAATCTCTCCATCGCATCATCCTCCCAATTCATTCTGATGATTTGGATAATTATCCCTTCACTGAGCTTCGTTTGATCACCATTATCCTATCCAATCCACTATGTCTATCATTTCTCATTGTATTGGTTTCATCTTCTTATCCACTTATCTTGTTCATCTCATCATCCCTTATCCATCATTTGTCTTTGGTATTTTGTCAAACTATGTTGCCCCTGCGCTTGCACGTAGGAAAGGTCGATCATTTGATCCACCCCTAGGGATTTTTTCCATCCGGTCTTTGTCATCCATCGAGGTCTCCATTTCCCTCTTTCCACTTTTATCCATGGTCAGTCATCGGCCTTTTATTGAACTACGAGGGCTTTGCGCTTCCAAATAGACAAGGCTAATCTTTGATCAGCCCTCGAGCCCCTAGATCTTTACGGTGTGCTAGTCTTGTGTCTTGTGTCTCATATCTTTTGTTGTGTTGTCAGGTATGCCTTCATCCAGCTAGTTCTTAACAAATGAGATCCGCTTGTATCGTGAGATGCAATCAATTTCGAATATCCTACATCATGTCGATCTTTTCGTTTAGTATCCATTATTGGTTTGAATAGGATGCATCCTTCCTAACAGACCTCATCAACCCCATCCATTCCCTTGATCTTATGGCAAAGGATGTTTGAAATTGATTGTGATCTTTTGATGCTTTTGGCTTTTGTTTATCATTTGAGCTCCCTATCATCACTTGTCATGGTCACCTTGATCCATCATATCCTGGTGTGCTTTGACTGGTACACATAGGGGTGTATCTTGATCTTTTCTTTGTCATTGTCTTCTTGGTTGTCCCGCATAGTACCCACCAAGACTCCTATGGTCTTGTGATACATTGGGGCATATTTTTGTGCTTGTGGTTATCCCAATGCCTGGCCCGACCAAGGTCTTCGTGACTTTGGGGTGTTGGGATAGCCTTCTTGTCTGTTGTGTTTGTTTTATGCATTAGACATGAATAGGCCTTGGTTCTTCATACCCTATCATCTTGTGTCTTATGCTATAGCAAAAATTAGTGCTTCAAAAATGGAAAATTGCATTAGGATTGCATTTAATCTCCCATTCCATCCTCTCATCTATCAAAAATCTGCCCATCCATTTATCCTTCATCAATCTCCCTCCCCTATCCATCCACTCTCTTATCATCATCTCTTCAATCTTCCTAGAATAATATAGATTGGTTATTCTAAGCATCTTGTTCCCCATCATTTTTATTCCTTTCATCCATCTCACATATGAATCCAATCCTCCTCCATTCAATCTCGTACAAATAATCTAATCACATCCTTGATCTTGTTCCCAACCTTGTTACAAGCCTTGATCAAATCATCACCATCACCACCATCATCATCCTCAGGATGTATCCTTCCCTATCCTTTGCTATTTTTTCGGGATGTATCCTTCCCTCATCAACAATCCTTTCATTGGGATGTATCCTTCCCTATCCTCATTTTTTTTTGGGATATATCCTTCCCTCATCAACAACACTTTCATCATCATCATCATCATCTAGATGTATCTTTCCCTATCCTCATGTCCTTTCAGGATATATCATTCCCTCATTGACAACACTCC
>VDFB02034601.1:0-19588 GCA_007258455.2 Sequoia sempervirens
TTTGGAAAATAAATTTGAGTTTATAACTTGTATAAACATGCAACACTGATACATTTTGACTCAAAATCTGAAAAAAGTTCGTTAGAATTTCGACGAACTTTCGTCAGAATTATTTTGTCGATTTTCTGACGAACTTTGAAACATCGAAATTCTGACCTAGCATCATCAGCTGGGTCATAATTTCGACGTTTCAAAGTTCGTCAGAAAATTGACGAAATAATTCTGACGAAAGTTCGTCGAAATTTCGACGAACTTTTGTCAAATTTTGAGTCAAAGTGTATCAGTGCAAGAATATGATTACCAAGTTCTTCTTAATGATCCAAATGAGATTCCCTAATTACTACAATCAAGTAAAATGATTTAATCTTTTCTTGAAAGAAGCAATTAATCAACCATATAGATACAACAAGTGTGCACCGATAAACTGAATATAAGCTTGTTATATCAATTTAAATAACTAGAAAACATCAACCTTGGAGACAACTTCAGTAATACTTTCAATTAACACAAAAAATAACTGATACCAAAAATATGCCACCACATTAAACAATTTTCATTGATATCTCCATAGTTTCAAACATGCATCATAGTCTCATAATTGCAAAACATTGTAATCTACCGTATCTTTCTCCTATTCGATATTCGCTATTTGCTACCAAAAATGGATATTTATACATCATCTGCTCGAAAGGACATCTCCTTTCAAAAATGTCTTATGTTAAAACATCAAATAATTAAAAAGAAGTAATTAGGCTATGTTAAGCCACAAATGAATCTTTGACAAGTGGTCCAAGTAGTCCTGGCGCTCATGTGTATCTGCATCTCCCAATGCATTCTGGATCGCGATCTCCATTTTCACCATATTTTCATTTTGTTTGCATGCTTAATCCAGTGTTGTATCTTTTGTGGTAGCTGTCTTCAGAATTTCTTGCAATATTGATTCACTTTCACCTTTCCACCTAGTCATTTCTTTTAATTTTCCTCTATCATCGAAGAATGTAGTCAATCCCTTTTTGGTGGCATCAATTAATCCCTGTGCATCCCCTCACAATTCTTCAAAGAAGTCTCTGTGCTTGTTCACAAGATGATTTGTAGCCTCAATTGCTACATTATCGGAAGCATCCCTCTGGTTTATTTCTTGAAGCTTCTCCAAAATCCTACCATCCATTCTTTCGTGTTCTTGTAATGCAACAAAGTTATGTGAGTGTGTTCCCCAGAGCTTATTCAACCAAGTTGTTAGACTGGCTTGTCTTTTCTTAATTATTGCTACAAGTGCATCATATTTCCCTTGAGAATATGCACTTGATCCTTCCCAATGATATTTTTCTTGTGAACTTTCACCATGAGTGAGCGGCTTGGTTGACTTCATTGTAACTCCTAAAAAATCTTTCAAGCGGTCATTTTCTCTCAACATCCTCTCATTATTCATTTTGTACATTTCTCTTTCCTTGATTAACATCTATATTCGAGCTTTGTTCAGTTTTGCTATTCCAATCTCTACAGTTGCCAGAGGATTAGCCTCCCCAACCTTTAGATTCATAACATGCCCAAATTATTTCTCAGTGTCAATGGCAACTGATTTCCTGTGAGGTGGATACAAGGCCCAAATCATCAATGACCCTTCATCTGGATTGTATTTTGACCCTGCATATACTTCCGTCACCTTTTCCGGGTTGAGCTTATGTGTAGCATTACTGTCCTTCAGAAAACTATCAAAGACTAATGCAAAATTGAGATCCAACCCTAGAAAGATCATAACACCAACATTTTCTAACATTCGCCTTCCCTTCTCAGGGGTCATACCTGCCATCTCTCTATCCACACTCATCTTTAGGTCCTTCAATAGTTGTTCCTCATTACTTGGTGTAACATTATCAACCATTTCTCTTATCTCTTTTCCTTTTTGTTTATACAAGAATGCTTTAAATTCTGGAGAATTTACAAATTCATTATCTGATACAAATGACTTATACTCCACGTGCCTTGCATTTGTATCTATACTCTCTTCCACATTTAATTCCCTGGCAGGGCAGGTGTAGTCCTGAGTTCTCAATCTTGACATCTTATTGGATTGACCCTATGGCACATTGCCCTCAGATGCCTCTTCCCCAGAAGATAACAACTCTGTATCTTGCAACCCTTGATTATATTTTTCTACCCCCATTTCTGCTTCTTCAGTTTCTAGTTTCCTGATCATATCATCAAATTGATAGGGTACATGTTGATATCCTCCAAAGTTTATCTTTTGTCTAGCAAAATTGATATACCGTTTTGGATCAAAATTCTTTCTAGGTGGTCCTCTTTTCATGTTGTATTGCAATAGCTTATCAAGAATCAAATTGTACCCTTCCTTCGTCAATACAGTAAAATCACCGAAGCACAACGTAATGGGCATGAAAGCCTATTTTCCAAAGGAGCTCAAATTCATAACATTGGAAAAGTCCATCTGCCTAATAATTTCCAAGTATGCAATCCTGTCTGAGACTTTTTTAGGCAAAATGAATGGGGCATCTTCAAATCCGTAAACACTAATCATGGTAGCATCATCCAAACAATACCAATCCCCCCAATTGTGATTAATTGTCCCATTGAAGTCCTTAGGCCTGAGAAACCTCTTTATCTCATCAGATAGAGAATAAGCACTTGGATGATTATAGAATTTGTACAATGGTTTTACAAAATACTCAAAGTGTATGAAACAAGAATTAGCAAACCTGCTATCCCAAACAACAACCCATAATTGAACAGGTAATGACATACCTTCCTTATCAAATTGGGAAATTCTCATCTCCTAAGGCCACAACCCTAACTCCTGTCCAAAATACAACAATATGTGCATCAACAATGAATAATGCCTAAGATGTAAGATAGAGGCTCCACTTTTCACTGCCATCAACCCAGAATCAAGCCCCTTAAAAATGTATGAGGCATAATCAAAAGGTCTAGAGTTATTATATTGAATATCTGCTGAAATTATCATAGGAACGATTGACATATATTCTAGGACTTCCATTCCCAATACTTGGCCTACTGAGAAATAAGTATACTTCATATAGGCTTCAAAAAGATCAACATGGAAGGCGGGTCCATCACTATCCTCTAGTGGAACTGGTTTGCTGCCTTGTCTAATTCTATGTAGTGGCAACCTCTAACCTTTACAAATTGTGTCCATCCTCTCAAATTCCCTTTCTAATTCTTCACATATAATTTTCTCATTGCAATCCCCTTCCAATTTGAAAACCTCGCCTATTGCATCTTCTGATATATGTATCAATGGTTTCCCGGATGGGTCACATATGGCTTTGAGTTTTGAATTATAATGAGCGGCCAACAATCTCACCAATTCAACATTGACAAATACATTAGGGCAGACCAGCTTTCCCATATTAAGCTTCCATGGATTACATACTCGTTCAAAATGATTTCTCTGATAGAAATGAAAACTAAAAAGTTCATAGCCTCTTATTGGTGTCCAAATATCTCCTATGAGCTTACATTTGTCATCTAGTTTATCCACTTCTGCCCTAAGTTGTGCAGATCGCTTAGCTTTAGGTCCAAAGCCAGGTAATTGGTCGGTAAGATCTTGGCTTAGCTTCCGCTCAGTGCCCTCTGGCTCAATTTCGATTTTCTATTTTTTCCCTCTAGACTGACTACTTTCCCCATGTTTTCTCCCCTTCAATTTTCTTGAACTAGTGGCTTCCATTCTTCAAAAATTGCGGAAGTCAAAACTACAGAAGTCAAGGCGCAAAGAGCTTACTGTATTTCACTTGAAACTTTTGAGTCAAAAAATTCCTTGGTTCTTCGTTTGTCCTTTTGATTTCTCCGCTATCAATTCCACAATAGTGTTTTCAATTGAATTTTCCTTAATTCATTAAGTTACTTATGCTTCGTGGCACCATTAATGTTTTAGCTGAAACACAAGTGTAGCAGGTCTTTTTCTGAAACTCTCACTGTCACATCATGTAATATTGTCGGCGAGACATTTTCAAATCTTGGGCGATCCTTCTATTAGGGCTTCTACCAACGTTCATTAAAACATTCGCTAAGACACTTTGTAGTTTCCCCGACACTTCGAGTCTCCCCGAGAGTTATTTTGATTCACTTGTATCTTTGCTATTGATAGATCATATATCACTAAGATGTCTCGTAGTTTCATCAGCGTTATGAGTCTCCTCGAGAGTTATCCCTTCAATCTCAAGTATATCGCTATAACTCCCACCGATGCAATCATGTCATTGTGACTTTGTAAGTCAGGCAGATGTTCCTTCGCTTACTTCGTATCTCACTGAGATATTTCCTTTGGTCTATTTTTTGATCGCCGAGACATAATTATTTTCTTGCCGATGGAACAACACTCGGCATGACTCTCATATCTCTCTCCGATGAAACTAGTCTCGTTAATGATCAAAATGTATCGCCAAGGCTTTACAAATGCAATCCTGTTGGTGTGACATAGGGGGTCGGTAGGACTCCATGAACTTATATCGACAAAATCCTCCTTCACTTTATCGGCAAGACCGGATGGATGCTACGGGACTTCACTCCGACGGCCCAAGTCTAGCCGATATAGTTCTTTGTGCTTTGGTCGGTAAGACACATATGTGCTCGATATGAGTCACCCCGATGACTATTGTCTTGCCGATAGGATCCTTTTGTCATTGAGACTGCGAACTGCATCATGCCGATATGAATCCTTAGATAAAATTATATTGGTAAGACATTCATGACCTCTTGCCGATGCACTGAAAAATATGTGTTAGTATAAAATAACTTATGGGTCGGGAAGACCTATGTCATCTCATGTCGATATGACTTTATATATTCAAATGATTGGGGTTAGGTGAATTTTATGGGACCAAATGGTAAATACTGACTAGAACATGAGCGACAAAGAAAAATACATCAATTTTATATTCATGATATGGGCCTCTTTGGAAAAATTTCATGAGTACAGACAACTATAAAAATTTCAAATTTTACAGTTAACAGGAGAGCTAAGGGTAGAGGGTAGATGGTTCAAGGGTTTAGGGTTAAGGGTGGAGGGGAGAGAGATAGAGGGAGTGAGTGAGTGAGAGAGAGAGAGAGACCTGAGAGAGGGAGTGGTGCTAGGAGGGAGAGAATTTAGAGAGAGAGAGATAAAGTGAGGGTTAAGGGTAGAGGATTTAAGGGTTAAGGGTTTAGGGTTTAGGGTTAAGGAGAGATGAGGGGTGAGTGGTGAGAGAGACCTAAGAGAGGGAGAGGGGGTAGGATGGAGATTGAGAGAGGAGGGAGGGGTGGAAGAGATAGAGGAGGAGTTAGGGTAGAGGGTAGATGGTTTAAGGTTTTAAGGTTTAAGGGTTAAGGGTTAAGGGTTTAGGGTTTCGGGTTAAGGGTAGAGGGAAGAGAGATAGGGGGAGTGAGTGAGTGAGAGAGAGACCTAAGAGAGGGAGAGGGGGTAGGAGGGAGAGACTTGAGACAAAGTGACTAAGTGAGTGAGAGAGAGAGACCTGAGAGAGGGAGTGGTGCTAGGAGGGAGAGACTTGATAGAGAGAGAGGGAGGGAGTGGGAGAGATATAGAGGGAGACAAGGTTAAGGGTAGAGGGTAGAGGGTTTAAGGGTTTAGGGTTTAAGAGTTAAGGGTTTAGGGTTTTAGGGTTTAAGGGTAGAGGGAGACATAGAGGGGTGAGAGAGAGAGAGGGAGAGGGGTAGGAGGAGACTTGAGAGAGAGAGGTAGAGGTAGAGGGTACAGAGGTTTAGGGGTTATGGGTAGGGGGAGAGATAGAGGATGGAGTGAGAGAGAGAGAGAGAGAGGAGGGAGTGGGAGAGATGAAAGTAGAGGTTGAGGGTAGAGGTAGAAGGTGGGGTTAAGGGTAGAGGGGAGGGAGATAGGTGGTGGTGGTGAGAGACACGAGGAGGAGAGGGGTGGGGGTGAGACTTGAGAGAGGAAGAAGGAGGTGGGAGAGGCCAAGGTAGAGGGTTAAACATGGGAGTAGAGGTTTAAGGGTTTAGAGTTTAAGGGTTAAGGGTTAAAGGGTTTAGGGTTTAGGGTAGAGAGATGGGGAGGTGAGAGAGAGAGAGACCTGAGAGAGGGATGGGGTAGGAGGGAGAGACTTGAGAGAGAGAGAGGGTAGAGGGTTTAAGGGTTAAGGGTTAATGGTTTAGGGTTAAGGGTTATGGGTAGTGATGGAACTTGTTGTGACCTTTTCACACATCACCCCATTGCAAATGGGGACCCCCTAATTTTTGCTTTGTTCGGGTCTTTTGGCTTTGTTTTTCTGTTGTCTCTCTCTGTCTTTTCTATCTTTCTAGGGACGTGCCTGCTTGAATGTGAAATTTTGGCTAAGTCTGAGAATTAGGGTTTTGAATCTTCCAGCCAGTTTGAAGTCAAATGGAGTGAATAAGTTGAAATCTGAGTTTGGCAATTCAGTCAGCATGCTTTCAGCTAGTCCCCAACAAAATTTCATTGAATTCTAACAACTTACTACTTTTAGTAAGTGCCTAATTTGGGACATTTTCCTCAGCACTGTTGAAGTTCTCTTTGCCACACTGCATCCAGGACACGTCAAGCTACTTGTCTGCAAATTTTGAGCTGAAACAAACAACTTTCTATTTTTAGCAAATTCACCTTTAGGAGCTGTTTTTAGGATTTATATGCAAAGTTTTTCAGTGCATGTCTCGAGATTCTTTCTGGGTTTTTTGAGACCTACGTAGTGGTATAACATGAAAAATGAGACAATGAATTTCAGTATTCAACCTTTAGAGGCTATTTTTAGGGTTTTCATGCAGGACTTTTAAACGCATGTCAGGTTATTCCTTATGGGTTTTTCAAGAGCTACGCAGTGATGTGACATGCAAGGCATGATGATCACTTATTAGAGAATTACTATTTTTAGCAGGATCATTTCGGCAGCTGCCCAGCACTTCAGTATCAAGAACAGAGTAAAGTGTAACAAAAAAAAGGTCAAATAGAGGTCATTTGATCGACATGCAAGTTAGATTAGGGTTTCCAGCTTCAGTACCCAAAATGAGGGGCCAAACGCCAAAATTTTCAAAAACCGGTGTATCCCACTATGATCAGTATCTTTCAAGCTATCCACTGGTAATTTTTGAGGGAAATCGGAGCACTTACTATTTATAGTAAGCCACTTCTGAAACAAGCTATAAATAGTAAGTCAATATCAAGTGCTAGTGTGAACAGGCAAGTTAACCCATAAGGATCATGTTATTCAGATTTCAAGTTAAACAGAGTTGTGGAAGTCTCAAAATCAGAGAGTTGCTATAAATAGTAAAACACCTCTAGAAACATGCTATAAATAGCAAGTCAACACGAGATGGCAGTGTGAACAACTTAACTAGGTCATCAGGGTCCTATAGTTAAAATTTTAGATCAATCCAAGCTTCAGAAGAGTGAAAAATCATAGACTTACTAAATATAGTAAATAGGGGCGAGCAAGCTTAAAAAAATGCCTAAGTCTGAGAAATTTGAAGTCCAACATGCCAAATGCACCTTAGCTTGAGAGGCTAAATTGAAGATTTGTCTAAGTCCTCAAAACTTGAAGCTTGACCCTTGAAATGTGCCTAGGATGGGAGATGGAGTGAAAATTCCACTAAGTGTTGCAAATTTGAAGCTCCTGCCCTCATATGCGCCTTGGCTACTTGGGTTTGATGGAAAATTCTTCTAAGTGCTTGAAATTGGAAGTAGACATGGTGAAATGCACCCTAGCTTGAGAAATGATTGGAAATTTTACTAAGTCTTGCAAACTTTAAACACATCCACCCAATTGCGCCCTTGAAAGGAGATAGCATGAGAAATTGAGTTAAGTCCTTGAAATTTGAAGCTTGACCCTCTATATGCGCCTAAGGTAGAGAGGAAGTGATTGAAAGTTGACTAAGTCTGTTAAATTGGAAGCAAGGACCCTAGAATGCGCCCTTGAGCATGATGGGTTGTGTAAACTTGACTAAGTATAGAAAACTTGAAGCTTAGCTAGTCATATGCGCCCAACTTTGGAGGAGTTAGAATTTTTTTCTAAGTGTCCAAAACTTGAAGTATGACCCTCTATATGTGCCTTGACTTGTAGGAAGAGTTGGAAAATGTTCAAAGTGTTGAAACTTGGAGTAGCTACCCCTAAATGCGCCTTGACTTAAAAGAGGGGTTGGGAATTTCTCTAAGGCATCAAGATTTGAAGTAACCCATGATATATGCACCTTGGAAGGTTGGAAGACCATGAAAATTTTTGAAGTACTAGAAAATGGAAGCTAGCCATGTCCTTTGTGCCCTAGGTAGATTGGATGCCATGAAGAAATATTCTAAGTGTCACAAAATGAAAGATCTAGGCCCCAAATGCGCCCAAACTTGGAGGAAGCCTTGAAATTTCTCTAAGTATGCAAATTGGAAATAAGGACCCCTATATGTGCCCTAGGTAGATTGGATGCCATGAGGAAATATTCTAAGTATTGGAAATTGAAAGTGGAAGCCCCTATATGTGCCCAAGAGGATATTGGAAGTTAGAAATTTTCACTAAGGCGTTGAAACACAAAGTACACACCTTGAAATGCACCTTAACATGGGGATGGATTGGAAATTTTTCTAAGTCCCTGAAACTTGAAGCTCGGCTAGTCATATGTGCCCAAGCAAGGAAGGAAGATAGGAAAATTTTCTAAGTTATGAAAATTGGAAGCTCAGGGTCCTAAATGTGCCCAACCTTGAGGAGAAGAATGTTGAAAATTTCTATGGCAAATAAACTCAAATCTTGAAGGGTCATATGCGCCTAAGAGTTGAGGAGGAAGTTTGATATTTTCTAAGTGTTAAAAACTTGAAGTAGTTACCTCTATATGCGCCTTGACTTGTGGGGGGAGTTGGAAAATATTCTAAGTGTTGAAAATTGGAAGTAGAGACCCCTATATGCGCCCAAGCCAATGGAGGAGATGAAAATTCAACTAAGGCATCAAAATTAGAAGTAGACCCTCTCATATGCACTTGAGATAGGAGGGATGCTTGGAGAGTTTCCTGAATAATGAATTGAAAGTTGAACCCTGCAAATACGCCCAAATAGGAGGAATAAGAATAAACTTTGGTGAGAAATATTTTTCTAAGGTATAAATTGCAAAAATTAAAACTACCCCTTCGTCTATGGACACATGAATTTGATGTTTTCTGAAGGAAATTCTCTTCTGGGTATTGGATATCTTTGATAGAGAAATGATTTCAAAATTCTTCGCGCCCTGTCAGAGACTTTATGATGGAGATTTTACTCAGGCACCTGGTTGATGAATTTTCTATAGGAAATAAATTATTTCTAAGGCAGATGGGTTGGAAATTTGGCTAAGGCATGAGGAATTTGAAGATGAGGTTTGCTAGAGGGAAATGACGAATCCTATCAGATCCGGGGATCACTCAAGCTTTGGAGATCAAAACATGGAGATCAGGTAAGTAAAGTGAAGTTATACTATAAGTGTTTTGATGCTCTTCTTTTATTTGTTTTGCAAGATGAATATCAGGACCAAGGTAGGAGGACTTGAAGTGATGGAGCGAATACTTCGGGACAGTATTGCAACTATAGGATGAAATAAGGTTACGTGTTTCAAGCCCCTCCATGATGTCTCACTTACGTCCAAATCATGAAGGGAGATGTTATCAGAAATGGATAATTCTTGCACCCAACACAGTCAGGCGAGTGGCAAGGAGGAATGATTGAATCCAAGACAAGAAAATATTTCAAGTTCAAGATGGAGGAAAAGATGAAGGCCCAGGTGTTGGAGACTAACATCATGACAGATTGAAGAACAAAGTAGAGAAATTCTCCTTAAGTGTAAAGTCCTTCGATGACCTAGAGGATGTTCTCCAACATGCTTCGCACAACTCAGGATGCAGTGTCAGGAAGGAGAAAATCATCGTGAAGCAAGAGAAAGAGGTTACAGGCTTGAAGTTAGATCAAGAATGTACCTGCCATACCAAGTCCAAGAAATTCAAGAAGTGGTGACCAAACTCATCTAGTTTGTAGTCAGAAGGCCAAAAACAATGTGAACACATTTCTAGACAGGAATCTTCTAGAAGGATGGTGGACATTAATGGCTCATTTATTATCCCACTCTTCTTGGTGGCAATTTTTAGGGTTAGGGTTTATGTGGCTCAATCTGAGCCCTTCATTGTAATTGAATCTAAGTTGTCCATTGGACTAGGCCAACTATAAAAGGGGCATCCCCCCCCCTCATTTGTAATTCATTAGATTAGCTTGGAGATAGCAAGATAGGGAGACAACTTAGAGATAGCTTAGTGTAGATTGATAGTGTAGATTGAAGAGGAAGGAAAACTTTCTCATTGAATGTTTTGTAAGAAGTTGTTGTGAACACTCTCTCAATAAAAAGAGTTTTCATTGATGATTATTTCATCTTTTTTTGTGAGCAACTAGCAATATTTCTTCGTCCTTTTGATTCAAATAGAATCTTAAAGTAGAATAAGTTTCATTTCATGCACGTAGGTGATAGTTGTGGAATGTGGTGTTTAATTTAAGAAAGCTTCGTTAAATCCATACCACTAGCGGGCTCGCTGATGGTGGGTTCGCCTTGTGTGGTCAACTGGAATATTGCGGACTTAACTTCGATTATGTTGGCATGCATCGTTGTGATGGTGTCTCCATTGTTGAATTATAATTTGAACATTTCTAGTTACTCCCCTTGAAGATTGCACTGGTCATGTGGAGGCTATCCGAAGCGAGGCAAAGCGGAGCCTGGTTGAAGTTTGCAAAATTGATCGCCATGTCCCATGCCTTAGATTAGATTAGAGCTTTCTTATCCCTACAACCATTTCAATTCAGTACTTTTTGGTTAGTTTAGGAAACAAGAACTTTGTAGACAAACCTTTCGAGCATTCGGGTTCCTTTCTCCGTTGTTGAACAATTTCGTAAGTCCCCTTGAAATACCAGCAAAATCACATCGAGCCAACTGAGACTATCCACTACATGAAGGAACCTTGGAGTTGAACACATGAACTCTCTCACAATCTTAGCATGCTGGATACTTTATTCAAGAGAGGATAGAGTCACTATTGGCAACTTTATTCTGTGTTGGTGCAGTCACAAAAAAAACATCAACATAACTGATGGAGCTTCAAAGTTTTATCCTGCCTTATGTCTCTGGACATCCATGGTGTTTGGGAAAAGCATAAAGTTGGGGTTTTACCTTTGTCTTCTTGTAAAACCCTAGTATTATCTTACGCCTTAGGAAGGATCTATTCAACCGTTACTTTTTGGAAGGTTTTAAAACATCTTAAGTCCCATCGCTTCGTCTAGGTCTGGCCCCCTTTTGTTTTATCATTTTATTTCTTTCGCTTGACTTTATTTCTCCCAAGTCTTGGATGGTCTCGTGCTCCCTCGTTTGAGTGACAACTTATGTCATTGTTTGTCATTGGCCTAGTGATGTCCCCTTATTCCTTTAATAAGTGTTTTTATTTTGCAGAGGGACAAGTTCTGTCACGTCTCAAATTTTGATGTTGTTTTGACCATGACTTTGTGGGATTTATAATATGAATTATGATACGTGTTAGAGCAATATGACATAATACAATGCTTTGGTATATGGGAATGTAAAAAAAATATATATATTTGTTTTTAGAATTATGAGTGCATTTTATTTTTAAAAATATACAAGATAGAACAGAATAGAAGTGTTGATTTAATTATTGCTTAGATTTATATTTTTATATTGGATGCTAATACATTTTCGTTGTTGCACGCCTGAGTGCATTTGAGATGCAGGTGGTCGAAGACCAAGAGTGTGATTGAGGAAAAGAAGGCTAGCTTCCCGATAGGGTAAAAGAGGAGAAGCTCTCGAACACACACACACAACACCTAAAAGTCATGTAGTTGCATTTAGGTCATGTCTATTTTCAATGTGATTATTTTAAATTGTATTCATAGTGTGAATAAGTGATTGATAAAAAAAAATAATAATAAATATAAAATAACATGGCAAAATTAAATTATAACTTAATTTAATTATCCATAAAAGTTGTGAAAAGATTATGGTTTATTTATTTATTTAGTTATTCCATTTATTTTGTGCAATAAAAAGAAAATCTGATTCAGATTAGGGAATTATGAATAAAATGAGAAATATTATATTTGCATAAAATAAGGAAGAAATATTTGATTGGCATATTAAAAGGTGGAGATATCTTTGTTTGCATATTTTTTTAAAACCTTAGTCCAAAATGAGGAGGAAGGAACAGCCCCGAGAAAAATTTGGGCTCTGGAAATTTTTTTCCTTAAAACCAACAATGCTGTTGGCAAGTGGCACCCTCTGGAAATTGCATGTAAAATTTATCTGTCATTTGGAAATATTCTGCATGATCCTCGGAAGGAGGAATAAAGCTTGAAGGGAGAAAAGAGAACATTCATTCGAAAATGATCAGAGCTCTGGAGGGGAAAACAGGAAGGTAATACTGGGCAACTGCACTGGAGAAAATTGCCAGGTTATTTTCCATACTTTGCTTTCAATCAGTTTAAAATTGCAGTAAGAAATTGAAGAAATGAAATGCATTATTCTATGAAGTGATTATAGATATCTGAGGAATCTTTGCCAATTTTATTTTTGAATCTGGGTAATAGCTTACTTCTCATTGTTGCATTATAGAAAGAATACCCAATATTTTCTTCTAGATTAGGGTTCCATTCTATTGCAAAAACTGCAAATTATTAAACTGCTTTCAATTATATTTGGAAACATACATAAACATATATATATACATATATATATATAAATGCATATGATTAGAAACACTTTCACCAGAAATAAATTCGAAATTCCTTTGAGATAAATTCGAATGCAGTATAATACTGGGCAAAATGTCTCTTTTTGAGTTATAAAATTGTTTATACACAGGAATAAGGGAAGGGATTTTAATCCCCTGTCCTCCCCATGGGAAGGACGCGGCTCTGTGGGGAGGCTCGCGCCCTCCATAGGCCGCGGCCTGTGGAGGGGGTGCGAGCCCCTCACAGCCCACCCCCTCCCCATGGGAGGGGCAAGGGCTTCCTGCACCCTTGTGGTGCTCAACACCAGTATGAAACCCTGTACAATGTTTTATTCTGTGTGCACAGCCAGAGAACTTGTGAACAGTTATAAAAAAATCAGTATTTCTTTCTTAAAAGCACATAAATATAATTACACTCAGCTGTATATGAATTTATATATATATATATACACACACTCAGCTGTATATGTATATATATACATATATATAAATATATCCATACATATATACCAAAATGAAAGTTTGAACAGGAAAACCATTTCCAGAATGTGATATGATCTCTGTCAAAAATACACAAATATCTCAGAAATTTTAAACCTAGAACAAGAACAAAAGTACCTCTAAGAAAACATGTAAACTGAAAATCTGCTTGATCACATTGTCATATACATACAGAAGTACATTCCTGAATAAAGGTATACAATATAAAATTCGAATGCAAGTTTTTTTTCCTTCAAACCTCTGTTATTCCGAAAGAATTGCACTGTTTCTGTATATTACTAATATCCAGAAACCTGTATTAAATTAAGAGTTACTCTTTCAATCAGCTTGAAATTGGAAAGAATAGAAGTATATACATAAATCAGTAAACACTGTTTCATACAAAAGAATTCAATAAATTCCTCTAGTATTATGACATACATGTATTTCTTTAAAAACAGAGTCTTTTACCAAATCAGAAAAGAACTACTTACAAAAGAGTAAATGCAATCTTACTACTGAACTTGCAACTTTTCTTTCATTTGTCCAATGTATTTCAAAAGATGTTATGAAATTCTCATTTGAAATTCTTTTAGAATCAATTGAATGCATGAAACATGTAAGGAAAATGCACAACTTTCTGCTTTTGTATTTATTCATACTTTACTTTTGGTAACTTCCGGGACAGGATGCCGAAGGTGGACCCACAGAGACGGTAGTATTACCTTTTCTAAACTACCATTTGCTTGTATTATTTATGCTTGGCCAAGCACTTGTACCATTGAAATAGATGGATTTGTTTTAAAAGCCTAGAAATGTATATGTATTTGAGTGCAAGAAATGTGTTTTTCTCATGTTAGAAATGCATATAGGCACCAGGCATGCATCGAGAGTTCCCTCCTGTTTTTACTGTGTCAGGTTGCTAGGCTCCTTTATGCAGGGCCAGGGATTCCTTCGAGTTAGGAAGGAACCCGGGGAAGTCATGAACTTCGTGGTTGGGCGGAAAAGGCGCCTGAATCACACTCTTGGCCCCCAGCTCGCAAGAAGACCGATAGTGTCACGGCGGTTGGAGGTTCAAAGTTTTAATTGCTATTGATGAACTTGTGTAACATTTTGGAAATGGCTTGTATAGCGCCATTGTATGTATATTTATATTTGACATTCATTGTTGAAACTTTGAAATAGAAGTATGGCATGAAAGAATCTAATGTAACATTGATATGTAGAATTAAAGTTTTATGACGTAGCATTGAAAAAGATGTTTTCATTGGAATTATTGATCTCTTCCGAGTATAGATGAATAAGTATATATGAAAATTCATTAATGTACTTTTGCCTTGTGCATAATCTTGATAAATTACAATGTTGTTATTTGTATACATGAAATGCAATTTAAATTCTCTTTTATTGAGCTCATTTGGAAGCTTTTATGAATGATATTAATTACTTGAAAACCCTTTGAAACTGAATTGAACAATTGAAAAATTCTCTTAATTTTCCAAGTGCTACAAGTTCGCATGACCGTTAATCAATCATTGTTTGATCTTAGTCGTTCCCCGCCATCCCGCAATGACCCCACCACACTGTCTTGGTTAATCGCGATATCACGGGTGGGTGCCACGTGTCTCATCTGGTGAAGGCGAAGGAATGATGGAAAATTTTTGGTAAATTAATCCGACTTTAATACATTATGTAGCAAGTTACTAAAGCGTTTATGAGATGCACATGTTTCAAATCAGCGAAGGTGTTGTGATCTCAACGGGGAAGATGCTAGATGGTTAATGACAAAGCCGGCGACTATGTTAGATGAACTGGATTGCTGATGGTTGAAGATCAATGGTTTCCTGCCATCGCGTGATCAGAAGTTGCGAGGTCTTTATCGATCGCGATATCACGGGAAAGCCCCATGTGGATTTTGTTGGCAGCGTATAGTATGGTGGGCCCCTTGTTGCCACGATGGAGATTGTGTTAGCTTGATTTGAAAGCAGTCGTTCGATGATCTGACTAAGGTGAAGGATCGACGACTAATATTTAAACCTGCATCAAATATGAATGGAGTCATTCATGCAATGCGCAAGTGAGCTTTAATGGTGGACATGACATCTACTTCCCTAGTTTGATCAAAATAAAGCAACTATTCTTCTACTTTTGGTATCACAAAGCATTCAAAACATCTTTGCGGAGCAATTGCGAAGCTGAGGACGAAGTCACAAGCTGTTATAACAAGGATTTGGGTTTACGCAAGCATAAAGTCGTGAGTTCAATTTATGTATCTCTTGGTTATTCTAAATTCGAATTTGGGGGAAATTTGTTGTGTGCTTGTTGTAGGACTTATTGATAATTGTTTTAAGGCTATAGGTTAACTAAATTGTGGGAGATTGCAAAGTTTTGTTCTATAATTTCATATTTTGTTTAGCCCTAGTCTGTCTAAGGTTTGAGATAGCAAGGAAGCCCTAGTTTACTCAAGATGGCACCAACAAAGCGACACTCTGGCCAAATTGATTATTTAAGTAGAAACCTATATGATGAATTCCTGGATCAATTTCCCTTGTCAACAAATGATAGGAAGAAGGGATTGGTTTTGATGCTAGGAAAAACCCTAGGGGAGGGATTAGTGTATAATTGTTCCAACATAGCCAATGGTAGGGTTCCTCTTATCGGTTTGGAGATGTTCAGATTGTGGTTTGGACAAAGGAATTTGCCTCACCCCTTTTCGAATGGTTGGATGTATGATATGGGGAAGCTGGTGATACCAAATTTGTTCCCTGATGTAGACTTGCTTAGGGCAGTGGTTGCATGATATGACCCTGTCACACGAGTAATCAAAGATAATGATGGAAGGGTTCTGTTAAGCATTAACAGAGAAGAATTTTGATAGGTTTTTGATTTGAGTGAGCCTAGTATGTATTGGTTCCTATCAATCTTGAGGAAATGAAGCAGGAGTATGGGAAGTTGAAATCACTCTTCAGAGCTAAGCTGCTCCCACCTCATTTGGCTAGGGTAGGAGGTTTGAGATTCTATATTAGCCCTAGTGACCATGAACCTTTCATATTGAATATCTTTGCAAATCATTTCTTGACCACTTTTTACTCACTGTGCCAGATTTTGGATTTCAATCCTAACACAGTGATGCCTATCACTTACATGTTCATGGGGGTGCAAATACAACACCCTAACTTCTCTGTGACTTATGATTTTGCTTCTTTGTTGGCTAAAAGGATACATGAAGGGATGTTAAAGTTGCAACAAAATGATACAAGCACCCAATTCTTCTAGTATTCTATGTTAATATATATGTTCTTGTACAAGAATGCTGATTTCTTCTCTGAGAAGATGGAATTAAGGCAATTGTTTGATGGAGAAAGATTGCCAGTACAGATGTGGAATGTAGATTTATCATGTAACAAGGAAAACACTAGTTATGTGCATTTTGACAATTTTTTTGCTTCTAGATTGAGAGCCAGGTTGATGGTAAATGTACCAAGGATTCCCGAGGGATTGTATGATTTCCTCAGACCAAAAGGGAGGAGGCCAAAATTGAAGGTTTTCCATAACTAGGGTGACATTATTCCATACCCAGTCAACACTGTCTTGAGGGTGTACGGTTTTCAAGGGACCCCTTATATATTGCCATACAATGTGCCACCAAGGGTGGGATTTGCAGAGGTTATGTAGAAAATTGGTTGTATCCATGAGGACAACCTTACTGGGAAGGGTAAAGGAACGTTTTTCCCAGATTATATAGTGGTGTCAGATTTTGTCTTTTTGAAAGGAGGCTGGGTGCACTTTGGGAAATTCTTTGAAGACTATCATTTGAGGTGTGGTCCTAAGCGGAAGCATGATCCAAAGGGTTTCTTTTCCCTTTTCAGACAAAGGATAAAAGGTGGTAAGTTTGTGCATGAGTTCAACTTTCCTGAGGACTTGATTAGAAATGAATTTGACCTAAGCAAGCAGGAGTTGAACAAGGAGAAGTGAATAGCTTATGATAAGCTATTGGCTATTGTGCACAAAATGGATTCAAAGTATGATCCATTGTTGGAATTCAATCCATACCATAAGAAAATTGACTTTCTAATGGAGAACTTCAAAGAAATCATGGGCACTTTGAGGACTAAGAAGATAAACTTGGAGTTGAGTCTTGGTATACAGGAGCAAGGTGCCAGGCCAATTGAAACGAGGCCAACATACCAACCTACAGGAAAGAGGCCTATTTACAGGAGGAAAAGAGATGATAGTAGTGATGAGGAAGAAGAGGACAAAAAGGGGAAACAAATAATAAAATTTCCTACACAACCAGGTCCAAAATTCAAAATGCCTAGGGAAATTAAGATCATTGATTTGGAATCATCACCTGAGGATAGTCCCTCACCACCACCATCCGAGCCAAGCCCTAAGAGGCAAAAGAATGATCAACCACATGAGGATTTGGTGGATGAAATTGTTGTGATTGATTAGGACATGTAGATTGGTATGCCTTCCCCTCCTAGGCCAGTTGAGTTGGTTCTATCCGATTTGGATATGAAAGGTAAATGTGTGCAAGATGCAAGAATGGAGGCATGTAAGGAGTTTCTAGATGATAATGAATTTATAAAAACTCTAGTCTTCTTGCAATTGGTATGGAGAATGAAATTGGAAGAATACCAGGATAAGTGTAAGAAGAGAAGAGAATTGAGACCTGGTAGGTCAGACCAGGAGAATGATGATGAAGTGAAAGCTGAATTAATGAAAGAATTCAAGAACATCACTCCTAAGCAAGGGAGAAAGCTGGTAAGTTAGGCTGGTGTTTTGATTTTGCGTGAATGGGACATTGCAGATGTCGTAGCTTTTAATTATATTATGAATTCCAAGCATCCCTTGCAACATTTTGAAGAAGAGGTCAAGGCAGCATTGCAAGATTCGGCTTTCAGTGAAGAATATGAGACCTTGGCTATTTGGGCATTGGCCCCTCAAGGGAGAAAGCCAAATGTTATTGATATTAGCCCAAATTTAAGAGGAGGGTTAATAATAAAGAGGTCTTCAGATACCTCAACCACTGAGGCCACTAATTTGACTGTAAATGTGGCCAAATTGGCCCAAAAGACTGCTGAAAGAAAGAAGCTGAAAAGAAAAGCTTAATGGAGAAATATAATCTCCTGATTGAGGAATATAGCAAGATGTAGCAAAGGAATGTTGAGCTGCAGACTGAGGTGGATAGGTTAACATACAAATAGATTGGTGAGACATCAAGTGCTCTAGGGATCAATACATTGCCTTCCACATCAGGGTCAGTGCCTCCTGCTTCTCCTATTGTTTCCACACCAGGGTCTCCCAGTCAAACTCCTTCCCTCAACCCTTCTTTGGAACAAATTGATGAAGAAATGGAATACTCTGTTGATCCTTCGAAGAAGCAACTAATGCATAAAATTGAAGAATTACAGGCATCTTTGAAGGTAAGTGAGGAAGGAGCCCTTCTAAAACAAAAGGAGGTTGTTACTACTGTATTAAGGCATCTAAATGAGAAGGTAGATAATATATTTTCATCTATATATTCTTTATATTCTTTATTATTAGATGCAATAAAGAATATTGATAGGGATCAGGAAATAGTGATACCATTAATTGAAAATTGGATCCCTAGGGCCAATGATTTAGACATAATGTATAAGGCCTCAAGGTTTGATACAAATAATAGGACCCAATCATTAAGGCCTACTCAGGTGTTAGTTAAATCATTGCAAGGTTTTCAGACCTTACCAAATGACTTGAGTAGGAAGATCAGGGAGTTGGTGAAGAATTTTGATGATTGGGGCAACACATTGTTACCTGACATAATTAATGAGTAGGGGAATATCAGGTCACTCCAATAGTGGCAGGATCAGGAAAATGAGGTCATCAATGATCAAATTAAATTAATTTGTGATGACTCAGATTATGATTTATTGGTGAGTTGTATGGAAAAAATCATTAGCACCAACTCATTCTTAGAATATTTTGAAAGGAAAGAAAATTAGGTAGCAGCTAAATACACACCTTATAATGTCAAGGTGAATGAGGTAATTAATTTTTATTGGCCAACTGATGAAGAATACCAAAAATGGGTAAATAAATATTTAACTGAGGAAGAGTAAAAGGAGTGGGCTGCTAACGGTTGGAAAATCAACTATTGCAGTTACAACGGATTCCAGTTTTGTTTTTGGTGGCAATCTAGGTGTAGGATTCTTGAGGTTTTGTTTTTGGTGGCAATCTAGGTGCAGGATTCAGTGAGAGAGAGAGAGGGAGGGAGTGGGAGAGATATAGAGGGTAGAGGGGACAAAGATAGGAGTGAGAGAGAGAGAGTCCTGAGAGAAGGAGAGGCAGTAGGAGGGTGAGACTTGCTAGAGAGGGAGGGAGGGAGGGAGTGGG